>CAEFZX010011958.1:0-53901 GCA_903066825.1 Alfaro cultratus | reverse complement strand
GTACTAAACAAAAAAGTGTAAAACAACTGAAAATACGCCTTATATTCTAGTTTCTTCAAAGTAGCAACCTTTTCCTGTGATTACTACTTTGCACACACTCTGCATTCTCCTGATGAGCTTCAAGAGGTCGTCAGTCACCTGAAATGGTTTTCACTTCACAGGTGAGCCCTGTCAGGTTTTTCTACAATCTAATCTACAATTTTCATAGTCATGAAAATAAAGAAAACCATTTGAATGAGAAGGGTGTGTCCAAACTTTTGGTCTGTACTGTATATATATATATATATAAATAAAGAAAGAGGTGGTGTTTTTTCATATAAAATCACTGCAAAATATTTAAAAAAAAAATAAAAATAAACAGAACACAAGAAATAAGTAACTAAACGCCAAGGAATGAACAAATATGGCAAAACCTAAACAGCACTAATGAACACAGAGATAGGAACCGAACCCGGAATAGTGAAATGATTAGAAAACTCCAATCCAAGTGAAGACAAAAACTAAAAATCCACCAGTGGATCTTGGCTGTGTTTCCAACAAAATCAAAGGTGGTTTGTTTCCACTGGAGGTCGTTTGAGGCGTGAGAGTGTTGATGCCAAGAACAACGGCCTCCTGCATTTTTCCAGGTTTCTACGCGAAAAAAACAAAAAATGGTTTCGATGGGCATTTGCCACTTTCCTTTCACTTCAAGATATGCACTTTGTGCTGGCCGTGCATGTTTAAGTTATGGTTGTGCTGTATGACAAGATGCTGAATGCTTTTCTAAAGCCCAGTGTTCACACAGAAATGTGTGATTGCAACTTCCCCGCGTGTGACCTCTCCTTCAAGTAAACGGGAATGAGCTCCAGGTGGAATGCGCTCTGGGATCTTTTCAAGTTGTTGGTAGACATTGAAAGTCATCGTCGTGTTTTCTTAGCCGGGCGGACGAATTCAAATTCAAGTTTCTCTCCTAAACCTTTGGTGCGAACGCCACAGACTGATGCAACTTGGAAACGGACACCATCTTCCTTCCTCTTTTATCCGCCTAAAAAAAAAATCTCCTGGGAAATGTGAACCCCTGCTAGCAAAGGGAACACCCCTCTGGCTCAGGACTATTTACAGCTGAAGCCTTACTTATCATGGGTTTTCTTGACGCCCACATCTATTTTTCACATTTGGGAGTCATCGGGGGAGGAGATTGTGTATGAGTTACAGAGTGGGATCGGTTTTGGCTGCAGTAGCAGTTTTAATTGCACTGAAACCAGCCTCGGCGTAATTTATTAGGATTGTTAGATGTGAGCAACCGAAAGTACAGCTTGATTATAAGAGAAAGCTTGCCCTTTGCTTAATCTGAAAAGTGTGGCATACATTTGTACTTAAAAAAACAGGTGGAGGTGATTTCCTTTTTTCTTCTTTTAATGTTTCCTGCACCGAAAGCAAAACGCTGTGAGGTGGAAAACTTTTCTTCAGTGAAACGGAAACATCTCTAAAGTTGACGGAAGGATCAAAAATATGGGACGGTCCTGGAAGAAAACCCGTCAGAGGACTTGAACCTGAGGTAGAGGTTCACTTTAACGCAAAAACAGCAACCTAGAACCTGCAACCAGAGCAGCAAATCGAATGATTAAGATCAAACTGCAGTTATGTGCTACAGCGGCCTTTAAATCCACAATTGCATCCAGTTGACGACATGTGACCAAACCTGAAAGCTGATGCTCACACACCTCCCATAAAATCCCAATAAAACACGTGGTTTGTGGCTGCAAAATAAGAAAAATAAAGAAAAGAAAAAAAGATTCAAGGAGCAAAATCCAGTGCAAAGAGCTCTGAACTGAGATCAAACAAAGCAAAAGCTCCAGGTTCCTTTAAAGCTTCGTGAAGGGCGATGAAAGGAGAGACGAGTCCCACAGAGGTGGCAGCAAAACTGCTAGAATGGTTTGGGAAGCGGCATTAAGTGGAAACACGTTTTTACTGATTGTGATCATCAAGCCTCTTGGGGAATTATACATACATGTCAATGTTTGCCTTGTAGATGCCAGGCGTGCAGAAGAAACAGGACATTTCATTGTGCCAACAGTAAGAGTGCTCATCTCTCTCCCACCTCAGGGGGAATTTTACTGTCTCCATCTAGTGGAGGACTGTGGAGGTGCATGGCTTTTAACAAATTCACTGTGCTGATGGTTGTGGGCGAAACGTCAACAGAAGCTCGTGTGTGGAGAACAACAGTGTTGTAATCTGTGATAGTGATCTGCCTCCAGAAACGCACACTCTCTCTCACACACACATAAACACTCAGGCTTCTACAACGACGACAAGAAGAAGAACAAAAGAAAGAAACACAAGCCGCTGTCCCCATGGCAACTGTAGCAATATTGTGTCTCCCTCACGCTTACTATCTCTATCCCTCTGATTTCATCTTTCACTCAGTCATTGAGTGCACAAAAAACAAAGCCAATCACAGAGGGGATCGCCTGTTTGAGCTTCACTCATTCAGTTATTGTGCGTCTAGGAAGAGAGACGCGATAGAAGGCGTCAGGGCGTGAGGAGGAGTTTGGGGCTTACGGGTTTTCTGGAACGAGGCCCAGAGCTTATCAGAGGCTAAAGCCTCCGTCGTCACTTTGGAGAGCCCTTCTCCTGCCAGAGGGCCGTCTTCTGCCTCACAGCAGCGCGCCTCGCGGTTCCCTCCTGTTTCTCCCATTGGCTGGAGCGACAAAAGAACATCATTACTCTCTTCCTCTCGCCGACAGGCACATGTCAGGACCACATGGCAAACATCCACCGGAGTGGAGCACTGTCATTTGCTCTCAAGTTGAAACTGAGCTATATTTGTTGTGTGTGTGTGTGTCTATCTCAGCTATTCATCAAATTAGTCGTGCAGCTGAGGGCAAATTGAGTTCTTAGATGGGTCGAGGATGTTGGTCTACGGAGGCCACATGCTGCCAATAATATGCATAAGAAGAAAGGAACACTCTGGACGATGTTGGCCAGCAAAGTCAGTGTCAGTACCGTGTAAGACGTTTGACAAAATTTCGCAACGCATCTTGAGAACGTGGGTGTGATTTCTTGAGGCGAATCAACACAGAGAAGGACAAATATTTGTGGTTTTCACATTTTTATTGGTTAGAAATCTGAAAGGTTTGATGTGGAGTCGCTGAGAGAAACACTTTGGAGATGTTTAGCGGAGTGATCACTGCAGATTTGGTACGTCTTCACCATGATTCACTCACCTGAGAAGATCTCATTCTAAATCAGCTAAACACAGAGTTAACCCCAACCCTCTTCCTCCAATTTAACTCTCCTGCCTTGAACCATTTTGCAAAAAAGAAATCCTTCTCTTCCACTTTGTAACTATGCAGTACTCTGTGTCGGTCTTTCACATAAAATCCCACTAAAGTCGAGTGAATTTCCTTGTTGCAACATGACACAATTTCATAACTAATGAATACTCGTTCAGGGGACTATAAATTTCCATTCGCCACAACAGGCAAATCAATGTCAAAGTGCATTACTCTCATTGCTTAGCAAAGGGCCATTGTCGCAGCACTAAGTTTCAGTTGCTGACATGAAGCCAAAAGGCTTTTAGACTCAGAGATTACAGCCATCAGTGACAGAAAAGGGTTGCAGTAAATGTAACGTAAAGCTCTCTGTCTGTAGCTGAAAATAAATAAATAAATAAATAAAATAAAAAAACGTAAAACCAGCAGCAAGACCCGCTGGCTGCCGGATCATGTCACTCTCCGAGCATTTGCAGTTTCAGACATTTTTCAGCTCAGATGACAGGTAATCTAATAACGAGGTGCTGCGAAGCACATTAAACTGCGTGATTCCACATGTGTTGTTATGATGCCGTTGCCATGGGGACTTATTGGATAATCGCAGGAAAAATGTACCTGCTTGAGTTTGACCCTGCAATCGCTCGTGTTTATGAAGAGCACAGCGGCGCTGCATGGTGTGGAGAGAGGATGGGGGGATAATATAGAGTGTTAAAGAAGAAGTGGGAGTTTGACCAGAAGGGAAACTATGAAATGAATGTGGAGGTGAACCAGGAGGTAGTGTGTGACCTTTTCAGCCATCAGTGTGTGTGTGTGCGTGTGTGTGTGTGCGTGTGTGTGTGAACCACGTGACCCACAAGCAGCCAGTGCCGGGTCCTGACTTCCTCGTCTATCTTCGGTAATTGCGTTACTCTTCGAGCGTTTCACAGTCCCATGACTGCTCAATGGAGAAACAGACCACCGTCAGCATGAAAAACCCAAAAACAATCCATTGTTCTGTTTTCAGACTTGGTTTGGTGAAAGAAAGAGAAACTTTCTGGAAGAACAGTTCCATTTTGCCATGTTTATATGATTCACAACATGGCATAAGAAGTTGTACAGATTCTACTTTGCTGGTTTTTCTTTTGTCTTTGGGTGCGTTCGTCCTTCATTTATGTTAAGCTTGTGTGCAATGTGTCAACTGTTAAGCTGTAAAACTTGTGTAAGATGACAGGAAAGGTGTGTTTGCACTCACAGCATGCTGTTGTAGTCTGATAGTTGGATGATGGGGCGAGGAGGAGTCTGCTGCCGGGAGAATCAGGGGCTATAAAAGGCTTTTTCTTTGGCCACAGCCAAACATCCTGCAGCCTGCTCCCGTCTGGACCTGAGGACCAAACCCAAACGAAGGTAACCATCGCTCTTATCTGGTTCTGATGCAGATTTCCTACAAGTCTGGAAGACAACTTTAAATCTGTTGCATTTAAATTCTCCAGCAAAACGGAAATTTGATCAACATATCAGTCTTAAATAAGCTGTATACGCATATGTAGAGAAGTGTTTACCTTTCTATTGCTGCCAGGGAAGAAAGATTCAACTAATGGAAAGCAGCGGCGACATAAATCTGAGCAAGTAAGATAATTACAGAGAGAGCGAAAATGGAAAACAGAGGAAAGACTGCTAAATCAAAGCATATGAATGGCAAAAATATAAAACTTAATAAATATAGCACGGTTGAAACCAAATATTTACATGCAATTATAAAAAGACAGAGAACCATGCCTTTTTTTTCTCCTACAGACAAAGCTCTTCCTGTTTAGGTCAGGTAATATTATCCATTTCTAATTCATAAATAACAAAATATTGAGACAGAAATTTTTTTTATCATCACATAACCAGAAAAAAAATCAGATATATATTTTTCCATATGCTTCACTGACTTCTTCATTTTTTGCTTGTTTCTTTTTGGTTGTGAGATCTAACAAAAGCTCAAATAAATAAACTGAACCCAGTCTTATTCTGACAGGCAGCATGGATGTAAATAGTACATCAAACTCTCAGATCCCCACACTGGTAAGAATTACATGTTTTATTTTATCTTTATTTTTTTCTTTCTTCATATTTCCCCATGTAAATAAATGCTTAATTGTTTGCTTATGTTTGCATTTCCAAGTAGGTTTCCTCCATCTTGTCCACTCTGTCTCTTCCTCGTATCTCCCTGCTGGCTCCTGACCCTCCTCTCTCTCCGTCTTCCCCCTCTCCTCCGTCTCAGCATGCGGACGCTCTGTGTGGCGGCTGCCCGCCCCCTGGTTCTGCCCCGCAGTCCGGCGGCCTCTGGCCCACTCTGCCGCTGTCCGGAGCCGGTTTCCCCGCATGGCCTGGGCAGCCCACCCAGCCCGTCCCATGCTGGACTGGCCAACCAAACACCGCCTGCTGGCCCGCTCCCCAACCGGCTCCGGTTTCAGTTCCCGCTCCTATTTCAGTTTCCGCACCGACTCAAGTTATAACGCCGCCAGCACCGACCGCGACCTTGGTCCCAGCGCCAGTTCAGGTTCCGACTCCCGCAGTCCAGCAGCCCTGCCAGCCATGTTGGCCTGCCACGCAGTACCAGCCGTCCCAGCAGCCGGCTCCGATTCAAACCCAGGTTCCTGCTCCAGCTCCGGCCACCGCCACCATCCACCCGGGCTTACCCGGCTGGCCTGCTCACCCTGGCTGGCCTTATAACCCGGGACAGTCAGGATGGCCCGGACAGAATCCGTCTATGATGCCGCCCCACTGGCTTCCCCCTACATCTGGACCAATGGTCAGTGAATACAAAGCATCCAGCGAACATCTGCACCGCAGTTGCATTGCTGTGCTATCATGATGCTTTCTTATGCTTCTCTCTCACTGTGCAGAGTGTGCCGTACAACTTAAACCTGGCTCGAGGAGTATATGACAAAATGATGATGACAATCCTGGGTTATGTCAAACCCAATGCCAAAATGTGAGCCTTTATCTGATCATTAGTGCCTTGTGGGAGTGTTCACAGCTCATTTGATCATGTTGCGATCACATTTCAATGTATCTTGTTGGGATTTTATGTGATGGACCAACACAGCCACCCAAACGCAAGATGCACATTCAATTTGAACCTGTATGGATGACCACAGATGTAAATCTTGTGGCTATTTCAGGCTGACCGCTTCTTCATTTGGCCCAGAGAAATATGCTGAAAATTGATCTGGTGCCACCAATTTTTAAACAAAATCTCATCACGTAAATCATTTTTCATTCACGTTTAACCACATCTATATTTACACTCTTTAAAATCCAAACTTGGCACCTTTCGTAGGAAAAGTAGTGTCAAAAAAACCCCAAAACGCATGCCTGCAACATGACGGTGCCACCACCGTGTTTCTCAGAGGAGGATGGTATGTTCGGCGGGATGTGCAATATTTCTCCAGCTTTTTCCAGAAATCCCAACTAAAGTTGCTCTCACGTGACCAGAGCACCTTCCTCTGCCCGTCTGTTTCGTCCCCTACATGAGTTACGACAAACTGTAAACTAGGGTTCTAATGGCTTTCTTTCAAAAGTGGCTTTCTTCTTACCGCTTTAAAGATCCTCCTGTCTTTCAACAGTCCCACTACTAATTTATATTATTTTGACGGCATTTATTCCACTGGATTTTATTTAGGGAACCAAACAGAATCGCGTGCACTTTTCATCTGCGCCTCTGGATTAGTACGTGTTGGTCCACCTCATTAAATCCCAAACGGAAAACACAAAAGCATGCGTGGCTGACATGACGTTAGACGACCTGCATAATTGCTGTGCAACAACGTTTGAAAGTAAATGTAGGAAATGAATATGAGCGGCTTGGATCCCCTCCTTTAGGTTCACAGTCAACTTCCTGAGAGGCAACGACATTGCCTTTCACATCAACCCACGCTTTAACGAGGGGGGCAAGCAGGCGGTCGTCCGGAACCACAAATTGGGTGATCGCTGGGGCCCGGAGGAGAGGGACCTTAAGGGACCCTTCCCTTTCGCTCCTGGGAGCCCGTTTGAGGTGAGAAAATTAAAGTCAGGGGATTTAAACGGCTATAGATCTTTTTCTTTTACTCCTCTAAAAGGGTTTGTTTGTGAAGCTTTACCAAACTGAGTGAGATGCTGCCTACGTAAAACAAAGTATAGCAATCTAACTCAACAATACACTCCTGATCTCTTAACTGCCAGCAGAATGTGCAAGAGTTTATCGTTTAAAGTTGCAATAGGCTGTCAATGCCGAACAGCATGTAACTGACTCCAGGTTACTTTTTCATGGTTAACGTCAGGCTAACGTTTGGAAAAGGTGGAAAAGGTTGGAAGGTCGTTTGTGCAGCCGGATCCTAGATAAGAGTGCTGCTTTACTGCAGGGAGGCTCCTGGAGGTCAGTGGGGCTCTCATGTAACGCGAAACACGAATATTAATCACATGTAACAACCAGGAGCCGTCTGAACTGAAGACGCCGTGTCTGTCTGTAGCGTTGGGAGACGACAGAACACACTGAAGCAGTAGCTCGGGTATCTTCAGATGCTTTGCTTTCACCGAGTTCACAATAAAAAATTAAAAACGCGGCTGTGTTGCTTTGTTTTCCTCCCCCAGATGAAGATCCTGTGCACTCCTGAGACGTTCAGGGTGGCGGTGAACAACATCCCGCTGTTCGAGTTCCGCCACCGCATCCGAGAGCTGAACCAGATCGACCGGATCAACATCCTGAACGACGTCGTCCTCACCTACGTCAACGTGGAGACGCTTCCTTAGGGAACCCGCGGCAGATTTTTTTTGATACTTTTCACTCAGAAATAAAGCACGAATTGTCGGCTAAGTTTAAGTTGCAAGTTTTTTTTTTTTTTCAGTTTTCTGAAACAACTGACAAAAAAAAATGGTGAACAACTAAGATTGTTTTCAGAATGAGCTTTAACTTACCGGTTGGGACCAAAAAAATCTAATAGCTTTGCCTGTGTTTACTTCTAGGGGTCGGCATGAAATAATGTTGCTTTTTAATGATTTACCGTTATATGAATATCCAGGTCTTTTTCCAGGTTTTATGACGCAAGTAATACAAACTTGATTGTGTTTTTTTAAAATATATTTTTGTTGTTTTTACAGATGACAATCCTGGACAAACACTAGCTAAAATAAAATCTAGCTAACCATAAAAAATGTAAATGAAAGTTGAAATTATGTCGTGGAATGACTGTAAAAAAACTATTTTTTTCTGAATATTTGTTGCATAATCAAGAGGAAAGCATCGAAATGTGCATGTCCATGCAATGTATACTTTGCAAAATATTTTATGATTTTTTTTTATAATACTTTAATGATGATTGTATACATTTGTGTTACATATAGCTGCAATAAGTGCAAATTACCACCTATGTAATGAATTTAACCATTTATTGCATCTTTATTTTTCAGTTTGAAGAGTTTGTCCTAATTGTTGACATTATTTAGTTTTTTGAATAAAACGTCACTAACTAATTTGGTAAAGTGAATCTTAAATAAAAGCTTGAGCAGGAAATCGTTCAGTTTTCAGTTTATTTAAAGAGAACAAGCTCTTTCAGAAAGATACAAAATCTCAGAGCATTAAAAGACATCTAAACAAAAGTATAGCCTGGATTTAGACGAATAAAAGTAGATATTAAACATTAATGAGACTACACATTTTTAAGTAATATTAAAGATCCCGTTGGCACAAAAATATATAAAATTGATGCAAACTTCACTTACTCTATTGTCAGTAGATGAGGCATTTCTGCCAAATGAGTCAGAAATCATTACTAATTTTTCATAAATCCATTCCCAGTCAATAACAAAACTTGTTTTTTTTCCTGAGAAAAAAAACAACAAAAAAAAGCAAGCAGAAACATTTACAGTACTGTAAATTACAGTGACATCCTGATAAACTAATTTTCTTTCAGTTTATCCCAATAACCTTTTTCAAATATGGCGTAATCTATGACGCTTTAAAGATTTAAATGGTAAAAATAAAATCATCTGTCATTAAGTCAACAGTTGCAGAGCCACGTTGTTGAGCACACACTAAAGACAAATTAGGGTTGACTAAAAAGCAAGGCACTTTTACGGAAGAAAACTAACACTAAATACTATTTCAGTGCTTGGTATTCAGTCGTCGTTCTACCAGCTCCTCAGGAAGGGTTTCCATTTTTTTGTGCAAATATGCAAATAGAAAAAGGTGCTGTTCACGTTCTGTTGCTCCTGCCTGCGTCGGTCTCGTCACGTCTCTGCGCAGCTACTGAAAACACCGACGCCGTCCGTTCAGGTCTTGGTGTCCAGCCTCCTCTCCACAGATTTCAGCAGCAGCTCGGCGTACTGCTCCAGCAGAGCCAGGGCCTTGTCTCCGTCGCAGTTTAGCACGGGGGCCGCCTGGGGCCCCGAGGAGCCGAGGGGCAGCGAGTCCAGCTCGGCCTTGACCCTGAACAGGGCCTCGGACAGGAGGCCCCTCATCTCCTGGTGGTCTGAGCGCTGCGGTTGGTTGCTTTTCAGTAACTGTGTCAGGAAATCACATAAAACCAGTCAATCAGATGGAATATTCTTTATATCTTCTGTTTTTGTTTTCTTTGAGATTATAGATAGAACACCAAGAGTGTGTTCATCAATTCAGATGAAAAATATCTCATCTGAAATGATGAGGTTTCATCTCTGAGGTTTTCCCTCGCGGTTTCATTTTTTTTGTTTGTTTGGTTTCTTTTGCTCAGTCTCTTTGACCGTCTTTCTGGGTTAGGGTTACCCACTTACCGCAGTGTACAAAACGACGGCTTCCCTCAGACTCTGTCGAAGATCTGCGACGGCTTGCCTGCACGTCTCTAAGGTGACGGAGTGATCTGCGGCGAGGAGATGGAGAGAATGACTTTCAGGTTTATCACAGCGTGCTGCGAGTCAGAGCAAGCGCACACACAGACACTGGACAGCGCCTGCACAGAGGCACACTCTGCCACTGGGCAAAGCAGAGAAAACAGAATCTGCAGAGCATTAAAGAGGGAAAGAGTGAGAACAATTGATTTTTCACCCAATATCTTCCAGAAGGATGCAGTCATCACTGATAGCGCAGCAGATAATTAAATATTTCAGCAAGGTGGGTCACGTGTGGACACTAGAACGTAACGTGGCACGGACGCTCCCAAAAGAAAAAGAAAAATGTGACCTGCTGAAAAATTCAAGATGGTAGCCATTTTTCAAGATGGCCACCATGCTTGTAACGGAGAATATATGTTTGCAGGAAAATTGGCAGTAGTAATTAGCCCCAACTAATCATGTTAGGTTCACTAACCACTAACTTGCTAAACAAGAATCTTAGGTCCGCTTTTGCTAAACTGCAAAAACAATTAGCAGAAAGAATGTAGCAGAAGCTAACGCTAACCAATGGGACGACTGTGGGCGACTGGTGTGAAACCAGTTTTGACATCTGATTTTACTACATTTTATTACTTTACAGTTGTATGAACAGGGTGACCCAAGTCGAAAACACGATGTGACATAAAGTTCATCCAAGTCGTGAAAATGGGAAACATTTTATGGCAGCAATTGGTTCGAAAGGCTCAAAGATGGTGGCCATCTTGGAAAATGGCCGTCATCCTGAAATTCAAGTTGCTACTGAAAATACGAAAAACATGAGGGGAGAACATGCACATTTCTAAGCGTGTATGAACACTTAAAATACTTTGTACAGTAATATGCAGCACTGTTAGTGGCACTTAGAGATCTGAAACTAAACACAAACGTATTTCTCTTGCTAAACAAAGAGGAGGCATGAAATGTCTCCTCCATGCAGATTCTGATATAAACGAGGTCCGTGTTCAGTCATCAGACCCATCGGTGAGAAATAAAGGACGAAACAGAGGGCACAAACAGACTGCAGTGACCATGAAAATCTAAAGTCTGAGAGCAAACCTGGCTGTGGGCTTGATGTGCGGTCTTCTCCCGACACCAGAGGGCGCTCTTTAGCCACCTGACCTCCCTCAACACTGGGAACAAATGTTAAAAGTGTATGTTACTTATAGATGGGATGTTGATCTTACGTGGAAATTAGCATATCGACAAACAAAAAGGGAGCTTTTCTCACATGGTGTCACTTTACAGCCACAAACCTCTTTTTATTGGGATTTTAAGTGAGAGACCTTCAGAAAGTAGGGCACAACTGTGAAATGATGCATAGTTTTCAAAATTTTGTATCATAGGGTCGATGTGTTCATCACCCTGAACACATCAGCCCCACTGTTAGGCATGGTGGTGGCAGCATCATGGGTGGAAGGATGGGGGTTTTTTCTCACAGGGAATTGATGGGAAGATCGATACAAGGCGGTCCTGTTCAAACCAAAACGACTCAACCCTTCTTGGATTTCTGAAACCACAAATATTTTTTTCTTGAATATTACAATTATCAACTAGTCTCCTTTGTGTTTGCCTCACACAAAATCCAAGTAAAAAACGTTTGCAGTTGTAATGTGACAAAACACGTGAAAGTGAAAGAGGCGTAAATATGTATGCGTCTTTAAAATCCAGTTTAACTTTACCTCTGAGGAAACGCGTCTCTTTTCTGCCTCACTGGCAGTGAACTTGGTAACGAAGGATCCAAACATAAGGAGAGCTGTCTGCATCGCCCTGAAACCAGGAGAGATACAGACATATCATTAGACATTCAGCTCCTCAACCACGTGTGTGTGTGTGTAGATTCCACAGTGTATGCCTCTCTTCTTGTCTAACCTTGTGTTTTATCTGGAACATCACAGCGAACATCTACGGTTGAAGCGGAAGCCCTGAGCCCCGACGCGGAGCAGCCTGGGGTCGGCTTGACGTCCAGGCACAGGCTGCGCCGCGAGCTCAGAGGCTGCTTCGGGAGCGGGATGCGCGAGGTCGCGGCGTTCTGGGTCAGACGCCCGGCTGCCTGATGACCCAGAGGGGAGCTTTTGGAGAACCCGCTGGATGATATGGACGACTCAGACGAGACCGAGGATGGGAAACAGAGGCTTGGCTCTGCCTCCGGCTCGTCGGGTGACCTCCTGTTTTCGGGGAAGCGCGGGGAGCGAGGCGGCGACTGGCCAGGCTGGACGCCGTCTCTCGGAGAGGTGGAGCGGCTGCATTTGGCGTTGGAGCTGGCTGTGGGGTTCATGTAGGAGTGGCGGGGCTTTAGTTTGGGACTCTCCCATGGCAGGGGGGACGGCGGGGTGTGTGGTGACTCGGAGGACGGGGACGAGAAGTAAAAGGAATACTTGGAGGTGGAGGTAGGCAAAAGCAGCTGCTGAGGTCTCTTCTGCTGCTCCCTTTGGACACTAGGGGGCACCGGGGAGGGAGACACTAGAAAAGGAGGAACGGAAAGATAAAATGAATTCTTCTAAAAAGAAAATGTTTTATTTTACATGCTGGTGGAGATGATGTAAAATTTGTATGTTGATTCATTTAGTTAATTTTTTTTTTTTAATAAAGACTCATGTGTAAAAAGTAAGATATAAAAGCAATATGTTTAGACTTCTGCCCACCTCTTTTTCAAACAGTTATCAAAACATTAATAGAATGACATCTGAACAAATTCAGTTTAAAGATGAAGAAACCTATACCAAAAAAATGCAACCGGGAAGAAACAGTAAGTCTCAGTGCAAAGCTACAGCCAGAAATTTAAGGAATGGGATCAACTAAGAAACACATACAGTCTGAAGATAAGTTCTGTGCAGAACGGGACTTCTGGAAAGCAGCTGGTATGTCCAGCATGGAGGAGGTCGTCGATGCCGGGTTGGACTTCCTCCACTCAGGGGACCAGGACGACTTCTTCTTCAGCGGCCAGAGCTTAGGAGGAGAACTGCTCTCCGGAGGCCTGCAGAGACGACAAACAGCAGCTCTGAGCAAAACATTTCAAATTAAGCAAGCTAAAAACTCCACACTTGATTCTATAGCTTTTAAATGACTGAGGGAAAAATTTACATCTTTCTGTCACAGTTTGAAGGATTTCTATGAGGACCAAAGAGTCTGTTTTTTTTTGTTACCTCTCAGTTCTGACAGCGGTCCTGTCCTCCGTCTTTCTCCTCTCGTCCACCATGGGCCGAACCTTCGACACCGGAGGCTTGGCGGATTTCTGTCCGTCTTCCGACTCAGTCATTCTGGCCAGTGGAGCTGCTGGTCTACACAGAGGGCAAACGTTTATTTTCCTTGTGCGATAAATAGTAGCGAGGCTGACTATATCACGCTAAGTAACATTAAGGTCATTGCATGTTAGTTATTGAAATTTAGAGCTTCTAGGGATGACAATAGTGTTCTCCTGCAGTTTCTGACATAGCAGACGCCCAGGGCGGCAACAAGTACCAGGTAAAAAAAAACAAAAACATAAAAGTTTGTACTTTTACTGTAATAAAACACAACACTGCTTCTCTTAATCAACACTCTGATTTCCTTTTCTATATTAAACCAGTTTTTTGTTGTTTATTCTCCTGTTTCAGTTCGCTTCCATGTAAAGACAAACATCAAACTGACAGCTAGCTGGATCAGGAAGGTACGCAGATGGTTTAACAGAGCAGCCTGTCAGCATCCACAGGGGTTTATAATTATAGTCGAGGGTCGGCGCCGGCCCGAGGTGGTCAGCACTACCTGTTATTATGTCCTTTGGCCAGGAAGCGTGAAGACATGCTGAGCCCCGGGACTTTGCTCTGCTCGGCTGCAGAAAGGAGTAAAAAAAAAAAAAGAAACAGAAACAGAAAGTGGAAGTGAGACCAGGAGAGGAATCAATAATGTCTGTCTGAGCTCGACTGTGGGGTCATTGAAAGCAACACGGAGGCATTCTGAGGCACAAAAGCCCCGAGGCCGAGTCCTGAACTGGGATTTTCTGTTCGATATCTGGAAGTGTTTGAGGTGTGAAAACAAAAACGTTGCGGTTTATATCTAGATTACTTTTCTTACGGGGGAAAAAAAAATAAAATCTTTGAATCCACCTTTTTCTGATAAATGAGTGTTAAAGGGGAATCGGCCGAGTCATGGCTAATTCGGCAGCATCTGTTCAGTCCCACCTGAGCTGCAGCTTTCGGCCAGCGCCTCGAAGTTCTGCCGCAGGAAGTCCTCCTCACCGGGCTCTTGGGAGTCGTTCACCGTCCTCAGAGCTTCGTCCATGCTCGTTACCAACGAGCTCTTCCTCACAGCCCGCTCTTCCTCCTCGTCAGAGCTGCACCGACTCAGAGATTCCACATCTGCTGGAAATGAAGGCAAAACCAGGAACGGACTGAGAGCGAAGCACAAAGGAGATGGTGGGGAGGGGGAAACAAACTTTGCTGCATGCATCCCCTTCAGTATTTGGGTAAAAGACAGTTTTTGTATTTCTACAACATTTCCATATTGTGTCATGTAGTCAAAAACGATGCCGGAAACTGCAGAACCTCCTCGACAGTTTCTCACCGTCCGGGACGCGATCCGGGCTGGACTCCCTGCTGTCGTAGCCGAGCGAGCAGGCGCTGTCTGGGCTGCGGCTGTCCTGGCTCTCTGCGCGCGTCCTCTGCCTCGGCAGGCAGTGGGGTCGCTCCGTCACCACGTAATCGTCGCTGCAGGATGAGAGAAACGGTCAAACTCCTAAAAATTAAAAAGAAAAGAAAATGCTGTTCCCTTGGGTGAGAAAGTGTGGAGGAGTTGATGAGTTACCAATCCAACGGACTCGTGTCGTCTTCGTTTTCCTCAGGGAAGAACACTGGTCCATCCGTCTTCACAGCACAATTGGGCGTTGTCGAGGGCAACCAAGCCAGATGCCTCCTGGATCTCTCTTCCACTTGCTGCTCCTGGAAATGAAAGTACATCCAAAAAAAAAAGAAAATGCATCCAAATTCCTACCACTACCACAAAAAAAAAAGAAAAAAGAAAAACCCAATCTGCTCACCTCGGGGTCATGGAGGCTGGAGATGCTCTGCGTGGGGCCATTGAGGTTCTTCTTTTGACCAAAGGTGTCAAGTTGCCTCAGGTCCAGCATGGATTTCACCATCAGCTCCAGCGAACCGATACGACGGGACCAACGTCTCCGCGGACGCTTAGTGGGGTCAGGAAGGACCTGGCTGACTGCGCCGAGCTGGAGAGGAACCAGGAAACAAACAAGGCATCAAACCAGCTGTTTCACACACTGTCATGTTGTCAAAACACACTTTTAACGTCTGTACATATCTGCACTGCTCAGATAAAAGAATCCTGTAAATGTCGTGTAAATCACAGCAGAGTGTTAGGGGCCATGCTAAGAAGATTAAAAAGATAAAATTACGGGAATAAAGTCATAATATTGTAACTTTAGTCTCGTAATATTATGACTTTAATCTTGTAATGTTATTTAGATTGTTTTTTTCTAGTAAGGCCCTAATACGTCATCGTAAGATAGTTTTAAAAGAAATTATTGTTCATGATTTTGCCTTTTAAATACATTGTGAAATTCTAATTACATCTTTGTTATGCATTCTGTTTTGGTGTAATTTGCTGAAACTAGGAAGCTCTTTGTTCTAGATGAATTGTTTTTAATACATATTAATAAATTTGACTATTGGCATTCTGAAGTCAGTGGATTTTATTTAGAGTTTTCAGAGAGAGGAAATTTAAATAGAACTGTGTGCAACACTTTCCATGTTTTTACAAAAAATAAAACATTGAAAACAACGCCGCTTTCCTTCTACTGCACAGCTGTACTCCACTTTGTATTACAGAAAATCCAAATAAAATGCACCAAAGTTTCTAGTTGTGAGTTGATTAAAGGTGGAAACGTTTTATTGGTATGAACGCATTCTATTTTTTAAATGCTTGTGCAAATTAATAGCCAAGATACGAACAAAATGCTAAGGTATTTTTTAACTGCGTGGTTGTTAGCTTATTTAAAGCCTCTGATTTTCTTACCTTTCTCTGCTCCCAGTCCTGTTCTTCATCTGAACCTAATATTGGATTTAAAAAAACGGCAATTAGGTTTTAAAAAAAAATCATGCCTTGAAGACATTTTTACCTCCACATGGATCAGGTCAAAACAAGAGCAGATCAGCTTCTCTCATGTCCTTTTATTAGCCAACGAGTTCATTAAAGCTGCTCTCCTCGCATTAAGACAACTACCTGTGTCCTCCTCTCCGTGGCAGCTGTTGGAGGAGCCGCTGCTTTTGCTGTCGTCCGCATCATTAGTGTCTTCGTTCTCCTCCGCCTCGTTGTCTTGCTCGCTGTCAGACGACAGGCCAACCAGAGCCGGAGCGCTGTACGCCTCCCGCCTGTGGTACAGCAGCAAAAAAAAAAAAAAAAAAGATTCATAATGATGAGGCTCTGCGGAGCGTCAGCATGTAAAGCACAGAACTCATTATAAAGAGTCGCTGGCTCTGTTATAGATGTTAAAAATTAGCATGTGTGTGTGTGCGTGGGTGTGTGTGTGTGTGTGTGTGGTTGTGCACCTGATTCCAGAGGTCCCACAGCGAGGTGAGTCCTGGTGTTCTCCCAGCTGGTACCGCCTCTCCTTCATGGCCATTGTAAGTTCTGGAGCAAGGCGCCAGACAAAGACACAGCTGGGGGAAAGAAAAAGCATACAAGCATTAAATATTTAGGTTTTCATCTCATTGTGACAACCGAGGAAACCGTCTTCAAACACATTCCCGGAGTCATTTCCTCTCGCGCAAGGAGCTGGAAATTGATTCCACGCGACTGCTGGATGTATTTTTATCAGTCTTCACAGTAGATGGTCCAAAAGCAAAGCTCTCATTAATCTACATCAATCTACCAGGTGGCAGGTTGTTCTAATTTGTATTTAAATAATTTATTTTCTAAGTACAAGAAGCAAATCGCTCTGAATGATTTTTTTTTTATGCTTTAGGTGGACAAAAGAATAAATCTTTGACGTGATAGGAAAGCAGGCTGCACAGTGGCGCAGTTGGTAGCACTATTGCCTTACAGGAAGAAGGTCCTGGGTTCAATTCCCAGCCCGGGGTCTTTCTGCACGGAATTTGCATGTTCTCCCTGTGCATGTGTGGGTTCTCTCCAGGTACTCCGGCTTCCTCCCACAGTCCAAAAACATGACTGTTAGGTTATTTGGTGTTTCGGAGATGACGTACTGTCAGGACGAGGGAAAGCGCCGTTGCTATAATTAGTGACTTTTTAAACTCTCTCTAACGAGGGCTTCAAAAATGCGGCTAGCGACAAATCTAGCGGCGTTTTTCAGTGTTTTTGGAGGCATGTGAAAAAACCAATCGCTTTCCATTTGTAAGCAACTGGAAAATTCAACTGCAGTAGCCACCCTTCAGCCCAAAGAGGGCAGCACTGAGACAGTTTTAGGTCAAATTACACAAGTTTGCATGAAAATGTCACAACTTGCAAAGCTAACAAAGGATAGAATCTGTTCAATTTATAGATTATCTGTAGAAAAAAAATTAATTTGTGGTTTAGCAACTTTTAAATACAACCAAAGCCAGAAATTAATATACACTGTATAAAAAAGATCCAGAATCTTTTTAATTCATAATCTGACATTGAATCAGACAAACTTTTCCTCTTAAGGTAAATTGGATTACCAGATCAAAAGTTTACATCTACCGAGATTATCTACCTGCAGAAGATGATGTCATGGCTTTGAAAACATAAATGGAGGAAAACCTTTTGATGTATTTTAGGGCATTCTAGAAAAATCAAAAGAATATAGCAATCTGTGGGGTGCAATTTCCAGAATAAAATGTCGACTTGTCTCCCGCAGATCAAAAACGGCAACATGTCTCTCAGCAAGTCAGATACCTAAAGCCACAAACAGCCTTTTTAGTAAAGAGACATTGTGAAAAATCAGGTCGCTGTTAATAGTAAGTGTCAACAGGTTCTGAGTCACTTTCCTGTGTGAGCTCAAGCAAAGACCATCCTCTCACCTGTCTCCTGATACAGAGATTAAATGCTTGCAGTCGCTGGTGAACTTCATCCCAGTGATAATCTCTGCAAAACAAAAGCCAGTCATTAGCTTCGCGTTACCTGGGCTAACAGGTAACACGATAGCTTTCGTTAGCTTTCATACAAAAGCTAACGAAGATCATCTTCAGTCTGGTTCTGTTACCCGAGTGTCCAAACATTGTGGCGACACACTCTCCGGTGCAGAAGTCAAAGATGCTGATGTTTTTATCGGAGCAGCTGGTGGCCACGTATTGACCCGAAGGATCGATTTGAACCTTTTAGAGCAAATAAAAACAGTTCCTTATTTCCTGAAGTGTCTATACATATATATAAACAACCACTGCAGTGTGAACTGAAAGAGGAAATCTCACCCTGAGGAGACTGCCATCTTCGCTCAGTGATCCTTTGTAGAGCTTTCTCTGTTTGCCGCTGCTGATGTTGAAAATCCTGCATCGGGAAGAAGAGCAGGCCTCGGGATGTTTCAAACTGCCAACCGTGCGAGCCTTAAGAGAAGCAGCCGCACGCGCCTACCTGATGCAGCGGTCCTGACAGCCAACAGCTGCGTACTTGCAGGTGGCGTCTACGCTCATGTCGTAAAGTGTGGTTTTCCTCACCGTGTGGTGGGAGCGCCTGAACTCTGTGCCTTTGTCGGTCTACAAAAGTAAGGAAGAAAAAAAGAGAATGAAAGAAAGAAAGCAAGAAACAAAGAAAGAAAGAAAGAAAGAAAGAAAGAAACTAAGAAAGAAAGAAAGGAAGAGAGAAAGGAGGAAAAGAGCACAGTTTTTCTTCCCACACTGAATAAAACTGTGCACTGTGTGAACTCTAGCTCACCTACTAACATAAATATTTCACAAATGTTCAGGTGTTTGATCAAAAAGAGCAACCAGCTGCTTTCCCCACCAAAACATGTCAATCTGAAGCCCAGCGGAGATCTGAATCTAGTCGTGGAGCAGCTTATGCACCTCGTTTTACGGTGCCTTACAAAAGTATTCACACCCAGAGAGTATCAAGAAGGTCAGAGGCAAGTTTGTGGAGAAGCTCAAAGACGAATGAGGTTATAAAACAGTGTCCAAACTTTAGATGAGCCGCAGAAATCCGCAGCTCAGGTGGGAAAAGCTACACTGCAAAAACACAAAATCTTACTAAGTATTTTTGCTCCAGTTTCTATTGTGTTTTAGTATACTTGAAATAAGACAAAACCGACACACAAGTAACTTTTCAGCAAGATACAGGAGTTTGTTTTAAGTAAATAATTTCTTAGTATCAATGAAAAAAAGTACTAGTTTCATTTGCATTTTATCCCACTTACAACAAGACGTTTTCCCATGTTTCCCATGTAACACTGTTTGCAGCTTGCCAGAAGCCGTGAAAAGACGTGGAATGA
This sequence comes from Alfaro cultratus, assembly GCA_903066825.1. Taxonomy (NCBI): domain Eukaryota; kingdom Metazoa; phylum Chordata; class Actinopteri; order Cyprinodontiformes; family Poeciliidae; genus Alfaro; species Alfaro cultratus. The sequence goes on along the minus strand of CAEFZX010011958.1, from coordinate 34,407 downwards.
AAATCTTTGCTCGGACGAGGCCAAAGTGTTTTTGTTTTTCTTTTCTTTTATCTAAAAGCAAATCGGCGTTTCAGGCAGAAAGCCAACACCGCACATCCATCTGATCAAACCCTCCTCGTAATAGTGGCAGCATCGTGGAAGGACGCTTTTCTTTTTGCAGGAACAACAATCAGTCACTTTGCGAATCAGAGTTAAACATGCGATAGGAGAAACGATCCTGTTGTGCAGCAATCGGTGCAGATTAGCAAACCGATATCCAGTCAATATTTTTTTCTCTGATTTGTCCTGGGGTTAGCTTTGGGGCTTTCGGAGGTTTTCAGCTCAAACGGAAAGTTCCAGAGAAAATGTCCCTTCTTTAATATTGCTGCCGAGTGTTTGTGTAAGAGTAATTATCCTGAGCTGCTGAGCAAACACTTTCAGCATCACATTTATGAGAGCGGCTGTTGTGTGTTCCACAGTAAATGTCAGATAAAAGGTAATGATGTTACCTTGTGTGCCGTGCGGAAGTAGATGCTCTTGTCTGCTCCACAGCTAATCATCCTCACCTTGTTGTCATTGGCTGGAGAATGAAAAAAATACAATAACTTAGTGATTTATTTATGGTCAAAGTTTTATGATTGGCAAAAAAATCATAAATGTGTAAGGTCTTATCAAAAAGGTCTTATTAGTGTTTAATCCTGATTTACAACCAGTGGGGGGGAAAAAATTATCTAAAGCGGGCCACATCATAAATTACAGATTAAATAATAAATCAACGATAACGACCGATGCGCATATGTTAGGCACATGAGAGAAAAGAAGGACAAACAAATAAAAAGCCAAATCGACAACGCATGTACATTTAATTAATTATGTAAATAAGCTCAGAGAAGCGGGACTTTTGTGTGTGTGTGTGACTGAGCGGCAATAATAGCGGGGATTAGGAAGAGATTAGCCGTCAGATGTCGGCGGCGTCTCGAGTGGCTCACCGGCGAAGCGGACGGCTGTTATGGATGAGGAGTGTTCGTCGAGCGTCTGCACCAGGCTGTAGCCGTCGTCCGCATCCAAGACGTGGATCAGACGGTCCCTGCTGGCTGTGGCGAGCAGCTTCAGGCCTGAGAGCAACGGAACCGAGTTAATGCACGGCAGATTGGACTAAAACACACAGGTGCACACACACAATGCACGGCAGATTGGACTAAAACACACAGGTGCACACACACACGCACATGACCGCGCATGCCGACCTGTTTCTGGTTTACTGTACTCCAGACAGAGGATTTCAGCGTCATGGGCTTCCACTTTAAGAATCTCCTCCATGCTGCTGAGGTCATGAACCCTGCACAACAGCGGCATCACGTTACAGACAGACGAACGCTCGAGGTCTGCCAGTCGGTCCCTGGCCGTAAATCACCTCAGCATCCCGCTGCGGTCTCCGGACGCCAGGTGTTTGCCGTCTGGACTCACGCAGATGGTTCTGACGCCTGCTCTGGTTTCTGCCGTCTGCCCGTCCCCTGATTTGTCCGTGTTCGCGTTCCACTCTGGATCCTGCAGCGTGCCCGCATTTCCATCTATGTAAATTATCTTCAAGAGATCCTGCAGAGAAAACAATGAGAACAGAGCCAATCAATCATTGAGGTGGTGTGGGGGGAATTTACCTCAAAGTTTCAGTATGTCAGAGGCAGTGGAGGGCGATTTGTGATTTTACGCATCGTTAATTGACACCGATAAATCGTAATTCTTATCCTGATAAGGAATCTATCAAAAATAAACGATAAACCACACGATCAATGCCCACCCAGAAAAGAAACTTGTGGTGTAAAAAAGCGAACTCACGTTGCTGAGGATGTTCTGCGTTGAGTCTCCCATCCTCCATATTCTGACGGTGCCGTCTGCTGAGCAAGTGAAGAATGAGTTTGATGACAAATCTGCGGCCAAACCTCCGGGAACGTCAGGAAACACCTGAGAAACGATGACGAGGTCACTTCAAATTCAGCAGGAAGTTGGAACAGCTGAAAGGATTTCTGTATTCCTCTGGTCTATGATGTAAAATCACAATACAGACTGGATGGATAAAACGTTTAACATGTATAAAAAGGAAAAATTAACAACCTGACTCAATCACAAGACTCAGCAATTTTGTTTATAGTGCCAAAGTCGGTAGACCCCGTGAAACTCATCAGATCCAAATCATTTTTAGCGGCCAAACTTGATCAAACTTGCTTATAATAGATACATTTTATCATTATTTAATGCTATGGTTTCAGTTTGTGTATTTTTGTTTATTTCTTTGTATTTCTTAATTCTTTTTCTTTTGCATTATCCTATTTTTCATTCTGATCGTTGTAAACTTTCTCTGGGAAATAGAGTTGTTTTATTCATCATAATGCACCATTTTACTCATCTTTTCTTCTCAAGTGTTGAAATTGGCTTTATGATACTGTGACTATAAGTTTTGTCAAAATTAAAGATGAAAAAAAAACATATTTATTTTTGTGGTTGAAACATGACAAAATGTGAAAAGTCTCCTAAAGTTTCCGGAAGTGATGTGATGCGTCAACATCGACCTATTTATCAATTATCCATCAATAACCTAATCATTCACTCTATTTTTCTATTGTTAAGGGGACATTCAGAGGTCATTATTGTGTCAGAAGAGTTTTTTCTTTTTTTTTCTTACACAATCGCTTAACACTGAATGTGTTTACCTCCAGGTCCCAAACAGATGCAGCATGGAAGAGGGCAGAGTTCACCTTCCTGACCCGGTGAACCTCTCTGACGTCCCACACATACAAACTGTGGTCACTATACACACAGCTGAGCCAGCGGCTCACAGGATCATAGGTGACCGCAATGACGTCTGGGTATCTGTCTTCGGTTTTGGTGTGAAACAGAGCGCTGTAAGGAGAAGAGTTGACAAAAAAAAAAAAAAAGGACAGAAAATTAGAAGCGATAGACTAGATTTCAGCTTAGACTTCTCCAAAGCAAACAAGAGGCGCTTGGCAGCGTTTCGGACAGCCGACAGATGCCACTTGAGACAGGAAGCTCTATAAATAGATCGTTCGATTTGGCCCTGCAGTGGATCGCTGCCAAGAGAGTGCAGCGCTGCTCCTGATCCGGTCCTCACCTGGCCTGGGTGACGGCCGAGATGTCAGCGCCGAGGGGATGGGGCCGCCGCAGCGTGCAGACGAAGTGCAGGTCGGCGGGTCTGAAGGCCCGCACCGTTCCGTCTGCGCAGCCGCAGAAGATCGCGTCTTCAGACAGAGACAGGGACTGAGCCGCGCGGGTCTGGAAGGGAGGACAGTGCCGGGAGACAAACTCAATACTGAACACAAATGTGAACAAGCTATTGGCAACCCAGAGTTGCAAAACCTGAAGCTGGCAACTGTCTTTGTTTAAACCTTAATAGTCTGCTCCACACACACACACACACACACACACACACACAAAAATACATTTAAAATATATATATATTTTTAAAAAATCACTCTTTTTTTCTTCTCTTTTTTAGCCATGATAAAAACACATCATGGCTAACTTGCATAGCATTTATCACTTTCACCACTATTAAAAAACAAATTGATCATTTCAGTCAATTATTTTACTCAAGATTTCTCAAAAGGAAGTTCAGTTCATTGTTTACTCGATGCAGAAATTGTTACATTATAAGGCTGATAAACCGCATGAGCACTATTGACAACATGCAAATGTTAAATTGTAAGAAAAAGAGAGAAATGAAGGAACTGATTCGTATATTTGAAAACCAACAGCATCACAAATTCCAATCATCATTTTAAGCAGGTTTTATGAGAAAACATGAAACTATGTCCTTCTGTACGTCATATTACTCTATAAGTCTAAATGGACATGGAAAAAATATTTTACTGGTGGTAAAAAAACAACAAAAGTGGGACTTTGCATTCCATAATAACTGCTTCTTCAAATGTGCACAGCCATTTTTGGCTCTTGACTGAAACTGTTGTACTTAGATCTTCCAACAGAGGGCAGAAAACAAGTAAAATGATCCATCAAAAGAGTTTGATCAAGCTAAACAGGTGTAACAAGAAAGCAAAACCAAAAGAAAACGATCTGACAGGCAAACGCAGTTTACCACCACTGGAAGAAGAAGACGTCACAGACATCAATAAAAAATTATGCATTTGCCATCATTTTTTAAAATAACATCTCCAGTGTGTCATATACAGCTGAACGGATTAACAAAGCACCGCTGATATTCTCTGTGTTTGGACGCACTTGGCCCAGACGAGCCTCCGCTGGTGTCACTCACCCGCAGGTCCACCCACTTGTCCAGCATCCTGTTGCTGTTGAACTCACACAGCAGACCGGAGGAGGTGATGCAGAAGGTGGAGTCGGACTTGGAGCCCCGCCCACAGGCCACATCGGAGAAGAAGTTGTTCCTCAGCTCTCCCAGGAGTCCCGAGCGGCCCAGCAGAGGCACGGGAGTTGTGGTCTGTACACGACAGAGAGGGGTAATGCAAGGACAGGCTCACTTTCTCCTTAGATGCAGTATGAGAATCCAGTTTCTTAAAAAAAGCGTAACAACCAAACAAACCAAAAGCACCCTTCTATACCTTGTTTGCCTTACAGTTGTCCAAATACCAGAACTTGACGTGTCTGTTGCCCACAGTCACAAAGTAAGAGCTGTCCTCAGAGAAAGACACGCCTGTCACCTTGCTGGACACTTTGTTCGCCGCGACAACAACGTCTTTCTGCAAGAGAAGAGCACAAACACGACTTTAAAGCACATATTGACTGTAAAATCCAAGTTTTTTTTATGTCAAATTTGGCAATCGGCTGAAAGGTCAAACTTGACGTTGCTGTGCTTGTTTAGCAATTCATGGGAGATCGGCCCCCGCTCAGTGTGTGTCAAACAATAAGGCAGTCAGCAAGCACTTGGCCTTTTGGCACAAAGACTGGAAGTAGGAGGAGATGGGTCAGTTTCAGACCGATTGTTTCAAAGTCCCGCTACCTCCGAGTCAAACCAAAAAACATTGTGCTTCTTAAGAAGCAAATTTAAGTGTTGGAAATGGGGTTTTAACGTCTGTGGGGTTCTGCGTATGACAACACTCTGCTTTTCCTCAGAATCTAACAGATTTCAAGAGCTTCGGCACGTCAGAGTGAGCAAATGTCAAGTCAAGACGTGGCATGCTGTTAGCCTCGTACCAGGAAAGACTCAGGGCTGTCATTCAGTCAAAGCTGAATCAGCTTGCTGCCAGTTTAAATGTCTGTTTTACGTGTGAAACATGCAGTTGCCATTTTGTAGTATCTTTTTTTCTTTTTTTTTTATTCTTCCCCTATGGCTGCTGGTTTCTTTTTCAGCTGGATGCTACAGCATGAATATAACCCTTTTGGTCCTTTTAATTAAATTTGGGTAAATGAAGAAATCTAACCCACATTACTCCGATAACACCGTTTTAGACTGACACGGAAAACATTTGTACGGAAGCAGGATTGCTGCAAATGACAGACCTTCCAGGCCCAGACGTTGACCATCATGTCATGCTGGTTTCCCACACTGACTATGTATTTGTTGTTGGGAGAAAAGGCCACACACGAGACGCCGTATTTGTGCTTTTGCAGCTCGGCCACCTGCCGGCGCTCGGCCACGTCCCACAGTCTCACTGCTGGTAGGTGACCGCTCTGATGAAAAGAGAAATAAAAAACAAAACAACAGTATGTGGTCGTTAATATAGCATTTTATACGGTATCTCCACTGTGGAAATCAAGTTGACTTCACTGGCTTAACCCCAGTGCTCACCTGTCTATCCTGTCTACATGTCTTTCGCTAAGTGCTAATCCTCCCTGTCCTCTGACTGAGAATAGCTACTTTGCCTCCAAGGGATCAAAAGGTCAGCAGACGATTTGTGTTGTCCTTTTTTCTTTTTCTTTTTTTTTTTTTAAGGCTGCAATCAATGGGAATTGAGACAACCAGTAAGTCTGAGCTGAAAGAGACAGAAAAGAAAGAAAAACGAGACAGATAGCCCATCTGCTGGCAGCTGTTCCTTGTATGCAAATGACCCTCTGTTTGATGAATGAGCACGCATCAGAGATATCAGATAATTTACTCTGGGGTTATTTTCTTTCTTTTTTTAAAAAAAATGCTTAAATAAAATCCGGTAATAAAGCTGTGATGCTTCTGTGCGGCTTTGACCTAAAATCAAACAGACTCTCAGATTAAATTCCTCAAAGCGAAGCAAAGCAAAGCGGCCTTCAGGTGTTTCAGATGAAAACGGTGCCAAAATTTTAGAAAAGGGTGCCAGCAGTTGGCGCGTTTTGGTCATTTGAACTTTGATTCCCGTAGTCATAGCAACCACCGCGTGTCCAGCCACTTGCACGGCGAAGTCTGTAATCGGCTTTGGTAGGCAGGGGAGGATTAAGGTGGCGCGTTGAGCCGAGGCCCGCGTTGCACCACCAACACAGAGGGCTGAAGACGCATCAGTGATGGGACATGTGGGACCGAGACGCAACAACAACAACAATAACCTGGACACCTTAAAAGTGGGGAGGCTTTAGCTCACTTCGTACTCGCACTCCGAGGAGACAGATGGATCGACAATAGCGAATTTGTATTCAGCACCAAGCCTGTGTCTGGCAGGAATAAAGCATGCAAACCACCAACTCTGAGCAGAACTGAAGTCCATTTGAGTTAAGCTAAAAAGCAGTCACGTTTCTACTGCAAAATGAATTATGTTCATTATAAAATATCGACAAGGAGGAAACTGACCTCTCCCGTCACCAGGTGCTTTCCATCGGGGGAAAATGAGAGAGCTGTGATAGTTTTCCTGTAAAAGTGAGGCAGAGAATTTAGTTTCATTTAGTATTCTGGGGGATATCGAAAGTTTATTTTGCTCCTTTGTGAATGTGGATCAAAATTCTGCACAACTCACCTGGAAGTGTTGATAATGTGGTGCTGTCTGTCCTTTTTGGGGCTCAGCAAGACCACCACGCACCTTCAGAAAGAAAGGAGAGACACACGGAAAACGTGCAGAGGATTTCAACCACAAGTCATTTTTTAAAACTTTGATTTAAGCAGCAACACTTTCTTTACATTTCTCTCAACAGTTTTAACCAAAACGTCTTTTTGACTAGTTTGCAAAAAACAAAAATGTAAAAAAGTTTTTAAAAATCCTCGCAAGAAAAAGGACAAATAAGAGCTATAGAAAGTCTAATATTTCTCACTGAAATTGCTATAAACAAGCAATTACAGATTGATCATTTAGTAAAAGTGTGGTTTTAAAGATTATTTTTTAGGAGTTTAATATTATGTGTGTACTACTCAAACATGCACGCTCGTTTTGTATAGTTTGCTGACATAGCTAAACCTGTTTGGCTTTACCAAACAGAACCAGGTGCATCAACGGTTTAAAGAGAGTCGCTGACAATGTAGCTTCCCATTCTAGCTACCATTAAAACCGTACAGACACAAACATAACCAAGGGTGATTTATAAAACTAGAAGTGATTTGCAATGTGAATGCAAAATATTGATTTAGAAAATGTTGATTTTTGATACTTTACCACTAGGTGTTGAGCATAAAAATCTCCTGGATGCTAACTATAAAGCGACAACCGTTTAGCTAAGGGCAGGCTGTTCTGTTCAGACAGTAAAACTAACCACTGTCACTGAGTTCATGTAATTACTGTGTCTCAAAGTTGTGAAGCGGTGCTGGAGTTTGATAGTTTTAACCAAAGCCAGACAAAGTGTCTTAAATCACCTCTTATGTTGAAACATTTTAGCTTTTTCTAGTACAATGCTATGCTAGGCTACATAGCTTCAGAAAAGCTTCAGACTTGAAAGTGGGAACAAAAGGACAAGAGGTCTTTATTAGCCCAAAAATCCCACCTAGATTAACCACAAACAGCCATGTTTTGATCCATTTTATCTACATAAAAATGTTCAGCTATCTGCAGACAACAATACGCAGCATATTTCACCTTTCACACCGTAGATGGAGAGCAATGTTACCTTACTAGTTCTCTAGGCTACAACACATTTTATTTGGGAGAGCCTGCTAATATAATAGCTAACATAAATTTAATATTACTAATCAAATAAGAACCTTTTAGTAAATTTCCCCCTGAGATCAGTCATGTATATTGACTTTTATTTTCTTTTAGGCTATGTAAAATCAAGCCTATTGAATTGAAACCACGCTAAGTAGCTAAACAATGTAGCCTAATCTATCTGTAATTTTCATACCCCTGTAAATGCTCTCTTCCATATTCAAATCGCTCAGACAGAAACAATGCCTCCTGTGAGAAGCACTTCCTCTCTGCACTTTGTTCATTGGCAGCTCGCAGATTAGCGCTCCTCCTGTTGCAGAACAGCAAGTTCTTGAGATGCGTGCCAGGAAACCACATTCCTGGTACCACAGCTTGTACGGCTTTAAACTGGGACAGCAGGTGGAATGCCAGATTGGGGCTCAATTTAGGAAATTTGTGCTTAATTTGACAAGCACTGTGGGTCATGTACAAATATCTGGACACACGGAGACATCTCAAAACTGACAAAGAAATTACACGGTTGGATAATATGTAGTTTGTTTTTAAGGAAAAAATTTAGTTTTATAACCAGTTAACAGGTTGGTTGACTTCATGCAGCACAGATGTGAAGAAATTATCAGAGACCGAGCTTAAACAGCTCAATTTTCCATCAGATATTCAGCTAAAGCTAAACCCTTCCAGCTCGCCAGAATCTGAGCCTTTTGTAGATCACAGACGGATATAAAAAGCCTCCCTAAGGACGGCACAAATAAGATTTGAACTTTCTCTGATTGAGGAAGCCCACCGGGCCCTCCTCCTCCTCTTCAGATAGTGGACAGATGATACTTGATCACAGAAATTTGCACACTAAAAGTCTGCAAGGGGCAGATATGACAAGAGGCCATGAGTGTGCCGCTGATAAGACAAAGAGCAGATGTCGGGATAAGGGTCTTTACCCCGCAGGATAGGCCACAAGTCCAGATCTGGGATCGCAGGTCAGGCCACTGTTTCCTGCGGCGGTGATCCCCAGCACCTTCTCCAAAGTCACCTGTACAGACACATAAAGGAGACCTTTTTTTCTTTTATCTGGTAGACAGGCAGATGGGAGCCCAGCCAACAGTGATGTAACTAAGCATCTCTGTTAATGAATGAAACGCAAGAGGAGGGAGGCAGGTCACAACACGTGTGCAGATGGAGCTAGTGCGACAGAAATGAGGTGCAAAAACGCGGAGCAAAACACAAAGACCCTGTTCAAAGTTAGCAGAAATTTAGAAAGCATTCCAGATGTCTAAACAACTATTAATTTCGTTGAGCTTCTCTGACATTTCACTTTTAGAAACATAGTAAAGAACCGTCTCTGACTCAAGACTTTCCTTAAACTAAGCAGTAGAACCATTGTCACACTTTGTTTTGATTGTTCAAATGAGAAAACATTGTTTTATGAAAGTGTGACGTTGAAGTTCTATCAATAGAGGACGAGTCGGCTGGCTCAAAACCTGCTGCCTGACTCGATGGGTTCATGGCGTCGTACTATCACACATGCATTCACAATAACAAACTCAACAAACTGATCAGGAAAGCATGAAAGCGCCTCATAATCCTGATGTTTGTTTATGGTTTTTGCACAGCCGTGATGTGGCGGCTCCTTCCTACAGTTTAAAACCTTTTCACGCCATAAGACTGACATGAATTAACTTTTTCATAGAACTAGACACGTTCACGCACTAGGCAATAAATTACATTTTTAGATGTAATTTCCAAATCTGTTGCAAGTCTTTGCAACAGATTTGAATAACAATTAAATCAAAATTTTATTGACAGCAGTACTTTGGAAATAAATGATACATTTTAAGTTAGAAATCATACAAATCACAGGCTCAGATGTGACTTTATACGCATCTAAATCTAACCGCTGGATGTACACTAGGGGTGCACAAACAAAATTCTTACCAAAACACAAAACTATACTTTGTCAACTTCTAATTTTTCCCTATCCAATAATGAACTAAATGCACAACGTTATAAAATAACATGAAAAATGATCTTCGAATCACTTGCAGAATTAAAACATGTTTGCTTATCTATAAAGAAGACTTACATTTTCCTAACTTGTTTTTGATCATTTGTTGTTTTTTTGTTTTGTTTTGTTTTTTTAGTTTGGAGGTGTGATAGGTTAATCATTTGCTGTTCTACTGATTTAAAAGGTTTTTAATTTTTTTAGATTTATCTCACCAACAAGAAATAGGACATTTGTCACTCATCCAGTAATAAAACACTTTCTGAATTTGGTTCGGTTTAATGAGTGGGAACACCAACTCCCTTTGCTTTTAAGGTAAAACCAGAAACAAAAAAATTGATTGCTTATGCTCCTATGTACTGTACATATTAATAACAAGAATAAAAAGTTATTAATAAACTATGAATCTTTTCTTGCACCTCACACCTCAGGCCACACTTTTGGCACTACAGTAACAAGAAAATATCTTTGATTTGAACACTTATTCTATGCAATTAATGCGTTTGCCCTGAATCAGCAACTTTATACAACTTTCCCCCCCATAGTTGTTCTTACCTTACTGGTGAGGCTTTCCTTGCATTTCTTCTTGTTCTTGATTGACGGCGACCGCAGTAAATTCCTGATGCGGCTTGTGATGGTGAAGCCGTCGCCGGGCATTTTGAGCGCGGCTCTCTGAGTCCTTGAGCATGTAATAAAAGCAACACCTAGCCGCAGATCCTCCTCCAGCAACAATCTGTCGGTGTTTCCAAAGTCGGACAGCGCTGCTGCTGCTGCAGGGACGTGTGGACACTAAATCTGCGAAGCTGCTCCACAGCGCTCACTTCTGCCCGAACCGCGTCTCTCTCTCTCGGCGCTGCGTTTTGAAAGCCGTAAGGCATCACATCACAGCTTTAATCTAAACTGCAGATCCCGTGATTACATCAATGATTCCTTTTGTTGGTTTATCGGGATTATTTGGGAGTGAGGGGAGGGGGCATTTCTGATTGGCGGAGGTTTTTGTTCTTGGCCAGAAAAAGATTCTCTAATCTCTGACACATCAGTCCGCTCTTAATGGACTAGTTCAATCAATTTGGTTGCTCTTTATAGTTGTACAATGATTGTAATGATCCACTCAATGTGTTTGGACGCAATCAAAGGAGTTTAGGCCAGTTTTAATGCTTGGCACGTTGGACCACCTTTCAGGATTAGTAAAGATCTTTTCTGGGTCAAGATGTTTGCACTTCCTTCAGAAATTAAAGGCTACGTGCCGTTCTCTGTAAACCGAGGAAGCATAAAGAGTGTTATTATAGTTTAAAAGCAATAATTATTCATTGTGAAAGGATTAAACTGGTGGATGAAGTTTTATGACTCTAGTATCTGAACATACAGAAAATGTTTTGTTGTAGCTAGCGTATTTGCACACTGCACGTCCAATTGAAGATTTCATGTGAGGTTGACCAAATTTATTTAAATTCTGAATTTGTTTAATATTTGGTTTTTGATTGATATGACTTTATGGTGTTACAAATGTATTTTTCCACAACTTTGGTCCATTTCTCCTGACATACCTGGTGTAGCTAAGGTTCAAAGACCTAGCTACTTTAACCCTTAGCTAACCTTAGCTTAGCTTTACACACTTTTTTTTTCTTATCTCGGCACAGATTTTGTGACTTTGTGTTGATCACAAAGTCAACACAATGGATTCTGTTGTCCTCGAGACACATTGTTTACTTTGGTTTGTCGACATTTGAAGGCTTGAGCTTCCTGGCGGATGTATTCAGAAGTTGCTTCAACGTTTCCGCATAAAATCCTGAGTGGTTTTGAAGCTCGCGCACGTTCCAGTCTTTGGGCGGCCATTTTAAAAAGAACGAAAGGTGCCAAAAACACATTCACTGAAGCGTTCAACCACCTTTATGTTTTCCTTCTGTTTTACTTACTATAGCACAAATGTAATGAGTGAATAAATTTTTTTTAACCAATTCTTCATGATGGTGTTATTTCTTTTAATATTAAAAACTTGGCAATTGAACAGCGTTGTGAATATTATTTAGAGATTGTATCTCTTTGAACATGGACTATTTTTGAGCAGTGTTTGTCAAATTAAAGCCAAAGAGTACACATAGTTTTTTCCCCTCATTTTTAATATCAGATATTTTATTACTCAGTCAGGTTAACAACCAGTGTTTCAAAAAAAAAAAAAAGAAACAAAATATTCACAAGACTATTTCTTATAGATCAACTTTATACATAAGGAATAACACTGACTAACATCCCACGGTAGAGATCAGTAGCATTTCTGTATAAGCTGAAGAATAAACGTCTTATTGCTTGCGTTCTACCAGAAATATAAAGTGCAACTAAAACAAAGATTTTCTTTGAAGTGTAAAAAATGAGACGTCATTATTGTAGCAGTTTATGGTTTGGTATTATTTCCCCTCCTAAGGCTTTATTCAGTTTTTATTCTCTTCTGCATGACACTAACAAACAAGTTCAAGTACAACGTAATCGAGTCAGTAAGGCAGTTAAAAAAAAAACAACAAAAAAAAACATGTTAGTCACATTTATAGACAATTTCCTTTAAGAAAACAGCCTGATGAAAGCTGACTGTGGTAGTTTAAGCACAGACTTCATACATTCAGCAGGTCGAGTAATGCTCTTTGAATTAGACTTTTCTCTACAGAAACAATAGCAGCAGAACTTTTCCAGGGCCCCTTTTATTTAATTTTTTTAAACAGGCACATGTGGTGAATCTTGCATGTCATGTAGACACTAATAAACAGCAAAGGAGGTAAAAAATGTCAGGTTTGAGCATGCTGCTGCGACAGAGAGCTGTGTGGTACCAAACGGAACAAGTCCAACTTTACCCTGTAGAGACTATACCAGATCGAGGTCCGGTTCCAGCTCCTTTTCCACGTCTATCCACGAGCGTTTCTTTTCGCTGGGGAAGTCCTTTCCCAGAGAGCCACGCGTTTGCGGTCGGGAAGTTAACCCCTCCCCTTGTGAGTTTGGTGAACTGGATCTTTTGAGAGACGCGATGGTGAATTTAACCGGGGAGTCGTCGTCGGAGTCTTGACTTCTTCCTCGCTTTACACCAGCACCTCGTCCCTGTGCCGTTTTCCTTCCCGGAGGTCTTCCTCTGCCTCGTTTGACCTTCATCTCCTCCGCAGTAACGTCTCCTTGCTTCAGTTCAGCTAGCCTGTGCATATAAGCGTTACTCCTCTTGGTCTGTGCCAACTTGGTTTCGGTAGCGTCTGTAGTCAGATGGGACACCTGGCTCTTAGAAGGCCGGATTTTGTCTAGGATGGAATCTTGCTCGGGGTTGGCAGGAGGAGGACGACGGATCTGACCTACAGGCTTCAAACATATGTGACCCGATGAGGTTCTAACCAAGATTGGAACGGGCTTTCCTTGGTTCGCCTCACTGGCTTGTAGGTCGAGTGGAGGTAACGCGATCGCTTTGTTGAGGAAGGCCAGATCAGCGAGGGGGCTCGCTGAGCCTGAACTCTTTGGATCAGAATCTGACGGCTGGTCAGAATCAGAGGTGGCTTTCTCTAAACTCTTGGAAGGGTCCGCCAGAGACTGCTGTGCATTGGCTGAAGAGCCGGCCTCGTCTCCCTCCCCCTTCTTCTTGGAGTCCATGAACATCACGGTGTAGTAACCTTGTCCAACTGGGAGAAGATGCAATAAGATTTATGAAACTGAGAGTACAAGTACATTTTAATAAATTAGATTAGCATCTATAATTCAAATCAGTTTTTTTAAATTCTATTAAATTGCTGCTAATAGAATCTCAAAATTCAGTCTCATCAGAAAATCTGAATAGTTCACAAGTACTGTACAGAAGTACACCTATTCCGTTGTGTTTACTGAAGTAAGTCACACTAATCTTGGGATCCACCCGTCCAATCTATGGCATGATGATCTGATTAATGATAGGCCAGTGATGGTAACTGAGCGCATGGCGCTGGCAAATGAGAAGGAGGCTTCTCACTTGTGTCAGCTTTGGAGAGGCTAATGACTAACAAGTCTACGTTGGTTGCATTCTTACTCTGCTGGTCAGTACCATGACTAGGCTAGCGTTAGCATTTGATGTGTTGGCCTTATCCAGCATATCAAATGGTTATTCTGTTTTTTTAAATTAAGTGGAAGCTAATTGTCAATGGCACATGAGCTTTTTGACAACATGCTAAAGCCACAGCGTCATTCAGTGGCCTGGCATGACAGCTACAGTGGGTTCAAGGTGTCTTTCGGTTCCGTCTAAACATAGAACTTTTCCCCAATTGCCAGCTTCCAGACAGACGTCTGATGTAAATGTACCCTGATGCTACAGTTCAAACAGGCTAACCAAATCAGATTTTTGATTGAATTGCTGCATCAGATCTGAGGTGATTATTTAAAGCCCTGCTGTGGTGTTAACTAAACCCAGATTGCTTTCATAGCAACCTTCAACTGAATTTTTTTTATTTTATTAGCAGCAAAAGCAACAGTCATCAAAATAAAAATAAATAAACAAACAGGACATATTTCTTTGTGTTTATATATGAAGAGTTTCACTTTGTTGAAAAACTGAGATAAAATAACTTCAGTAATATTCTAATTAAAAGAGAGGCAGACATTATTAGAGTATGAGTATTAAAATGTTGCTGTTAGCTTACGTGGTTTCAGGGAGGAGGGAAGTATGAGTCTGCCGGTTTTGGAGCGAATCAGAGGAAGAGAAAGCGGCCTTGAAGGGACGACTATGGTTGTTCTTTTAGCTCCTGAGGTTCCAGGTGTGGTGGACGCTCCCTCAAAGGCCACTTTGTCCTGGAGCTGTGAGTCGTTTGCAACAAAAATGGGCACGGCGTTCTGATCTGGTTTTTCAGAAGCTTTCTGGTTGTCCTCTGACTTCAAAGCCGGTTGAACCGAAGCTCCGGGTTCTTTCTGCTGAGCCTCCGTCTTCGGCACCGCTTTGACAAACTGTCGTGGCACGATGATGGACACTTTAGTCGGGACGTCCTGCTTGAATTTGTTATTGACGGACTGCTCCGGAGCCTTCTCTGGCTTTTTAGAAGGATGGAACAGAGTCATCAGCTTTTGTAAATTGTTTTTCGCCGCTTCAGACAGGTGGGGTTGACCCGGGGGGCTCGGGTTGGGCTTCGGCTGTGACAAGGGCTGGGGGTTAGAAGAAGGGGCGGTGGCTTGAAGAAGAGCAGCCTTGCTCTGCAGAAGTTGGGAAAAGAAAGGCTTCCATTTCATGTTCTTCTCACGCTGCTTCTGTCGCTCAAAGATCTCCTTTAGCTTGCTCTGAATCAGGCTCTCAGGCTTCCCTGAACACCAGAAAGTTAGTTACTGACAAACCGACAAATCCCTACACATGTACTCAAATCAAACACAATGTATTTACCGGCCAGCACAGACAGCTTCTTCAAATAGACAGACTGAGCTTGAAGCAGCCTCGTTTTCTCCGCTTGAAAATATCTGGATGTCTTGCCCAGATTTTCAATTTCTTTTACAGCCTAGAAACAGCAAAAAGAAAACGAAGGATGAAGATATAGATATTGACGATCTTTCCAAGAGTAGGTGTAACAAGCAAAAATCCTTGCAATAGTAAATAATTTCTTTTTATTTTTTACATATTCCATAGTGTGGGCTTTAAATGGGGGGTATTATGTATTTTCCAGCCATACATTGTCATTTTATAGCACAATCAAGTAATTTTGTTGCCTTCAGTTGTTATATATTAAATATGGCTTAAATGAAATTTGACTTTTTGACCCCTTGAAATTGTCTTTAAAGTGAAAAACATTATGTAAAATTGTCTTTTTTGAGCTTTAAGTTATGTTATTCCCTCATCAAAAACATACCAGATTTTTTCATGTATGTTTGAGAAATCCTTGAATCTCTCATGGCAACCATTCAGAGGTGCATAAACGCTTGCTCTCACAAAGCTCCACCTCAGAGCGACAGTGTCCAGCCCACAGTTTCCCCATTTCGGCTCCTCCAGACAAGTGGCAGCAGCAATTAGCAAACATCTGGTAGAACTGAGAGTCTGCTGAGCTCATCATACGAACTACTTCTCAGTCCAACTCTCGTAAGAATGATTGTTACTGGCCCGAAGAGTAGCATAGTTGTAATGACGTAGAAAGCGACGTGTGGGAAAGAGCAGGAGCTTCTTAAAGAGACGGAGGACGAATTTCAAGGCAATTTTGAGACTGAAGTCCTAAGGCACTCCCAAATGGATGCCACTGGAGATTCAAGGATTCTTAAACATGCATGAATGAATCAAACCTCCAATTACCGGTCACTGAAGGCATTATTTTAGGACAAATGCCTGCAAAACTCAGGTTTCCATCTGGACTGCTGGATGAATACTGACCAGATTAAGAACCTGATGCCTGGAGGATCTGGAATCCAGTTTGAGGAGACTCTGCAGTCTGTCGAACAGAACTCGCTGTTCACAGCGCCTCAGCTTCTCCAGGGCCGAGTGGTTCTTGCGCATCCTCGGCCTTTTGTTTTCAGAATCGGTGTTATACTTTAAAATCTGACAAAGGAGATAATAAATGCACGTAAGACAATGGATATGCTTTACTTTCAGAGGAATGTAAATATTCTATCATGTCAGATAGAATATTTGCTATCTGATAAGATAGATAAGGGTTAGTTAGCAGTATATAGCCTTTACCAGTTCGTTGAGATCCTTTACTTCTCCACATTCATCTGCAGAAGCCCTGAAGACAAACACAGATCAGCCCAATTAGACTTTTATCAGTATTTGAAACTTCAATGAGAAAACGTCCAAACCTATTACATTGCTTGTTGTGATATCGCTAAAGCATCTTCCCTCATTTTAGAAATGACGTCTCCTTGTTTCCCTTCGACAGTTTCAATGTCCACCATGTCCTCCTAAAGAAACAGATTTCACAGCTATTACATCGACAATACCAAATATTAAACATTTGTTGCGAGAAACAAAAGGGCTTACGTCTTCTTGGAATTCATCAGAGTCTGAGAAGTTGGAGCTCAATTCTTCTGAGGACAAGCCATGGAGAGATCCCTGTTCATTCTCCAGGTCGTCCTCCTCCTCGTCGTTCCCATCCGACGACATCTTCCTCTCAGAGGAGGAGTCGGGCTCTGGCACGTTGCTGCTCAGTAAGGTCCTGACTTTGCTGAAGGTGTCAAAACCGACCCACTCCTTCGCCATGTGGCTCAGGTTAGAAACCTTGTTCTCAGCTGGAGCGCTCCTGGTGACGTCGGGGGGCTTAGCTTGCCCTCCGGTTTTATCAGCTCCGGGTTTCAGGAGCTGAATGAGGGTGAAGCCCCCCGGCAGGGCCACGCCCGCGAGGCTCTGGCCTCCGCTGGCGTGCGTGGACGGAGGGCAGATTCTGAAGGAGTACGTCCCGCTCTTATCCAGGAAGCTGGGGCTTTTCAGCGAGGGGGAGACGGTGAGGGAGACGGGCGAGGACGTGGAGCTGCTGTGGATGTTCTGCTGGATTGGGCCAAACGACTGGACAGGCTGGGACTTCTGAGAACCCTGTGCTGTGGAGCCATTACTCAAAGAGTGCAGTTTGTGTAAATCAGCTGAGGAAGCAAAGAATATGGAGCAGCAGTTAGGAAAATAACCACCAGATAATTTACAACACAGGTGTCAAACTCAAGATCCGCCATAGCTTTTTATGTTGCCCTCTAGACTCTGGATGGCAAATTACGTCAATCAGTCCCTACAGTTTGCTTTGCAATTTTTTGAGGTATTCACGTAAAAATCAACAGTTACCCACAGTTTTTTGATTGTAATTTTATTTTATTGCAAATTTTCTGCAAAAATTGTCAAAAATATTGGGATTAAGTGACTGCAAACTCCCAGCCGTAGGTGGCAGTAGTTTTTACATTTGACGCCGCTGCCTTAGCCTTAGTCCATGATCGATATGAAGAGCATCAAAAACTCACATTAAATGTCATAAAAATTCTGCAAAACTGTAAATATTTCTTAATCAGAACAAAATCAATAATTTTGATAGCAAAGTCCCCCAAAAAACATTTGAAAAGGTGTTCAATATTTTCATTTAAGAAGTACTCATCAAATGCATAGACAGCTATTTATTAATATTTTAAACGGTTTGTTAATGAGCTTCATTGCTACATTCTGACAGCAGCGGCCCTTGGAAACGTTCATAATGTTGATATGTGGTCCAATAGAAAAATGAGTTGGACACCCCTGACTCACAAGATGCGAGAAAAAAAAAAAGATAATTGAAACATGACAGTGCTGCCCGACAGCAGCCTGATGCTTTCTGAACTGTTGACTTCCTGAATGCTCATCACAGTAAAGGTGACCGATCTCACCTTTGGGCTGCTGTGTTGTCTTCTGATCCACAACTGGAGGAACAAATATCTTTGTGGTTTTTACGTGAGGGGACTCTGGTGTGGATCTGAAGTTCTCCGATTGTTTCACCTGAGAGATTTTATCGGCCCATAGTTGGCGCGTGACATGGGCTGCAAGACGATTGGCTGGATGCAGAGACCCTATGTTTCCGAGCGACAGCATGGCCCGATTGTAGTATTTATCATTTACCTGAAAACAAACAAACAAAAAGAAAAACAGATAAACATATTTAAATAATCTATCCATCAGGGATAGCTGCTATAACCCATGGCATCAAATATATTAAGCTGTTAACACAACTATGCAGAAATTGATAATACTTCCACAAATAACCTAACAAACTCATTACATACAATATACAGTTCAATTCAATTTATTTGTACAGTTTAAACCAACTCATTACATCCACCAATAAAAGTCACTGGCAGACTAACCATTACTCATATTTGGACCAGTCAGGATTACCAGAAAATTATTTCTTTTAAAATTGCCACATTAATATGAGAGGTTTATTTTTTTTTACAATTTCTTGGAAAATAAGACCTTCATTACAGCTAAAGGTTAAATGGAAGAACATAGGTGGGTGTGTTTTAAAACATCAAAAATTCTAATAAATCATTTAAATGTTAACACATTTATAAATATAAATTTACATAAATTTAGTTCTGAAAAATTCTAAAAAGAAACAATTATTCCTCACATCTTTTTCCAGCTGTATTTTACAGTCTCTGTTATATTTTAGATAAAGGGTTTGATAAAGTGAATATTTAGATTATTATATGCTGAAAAATTCTAAATAAACTAACAGATGTATAAAAATACATGTCACTCATGAAAATAAACATTTCACACATTAAAAACAGTTTTTTTTTCTAAAAATAAAAGTAAATAGGATACGAATTGGAAATGTCCATGTTTTATTATTATAAGATGGCCAAGATTACGAATATTGCGTCTTATTCTGACTCAACATTGACAGTTAGCTCAGGTGTTTAGTCCTGCGTTTCTCAGTTTGACTAAACAAGGTTAAAGATGCTATCTTTACATGAAAAGAGGATGATGGGGAAATAACACACAATCAAAACACAGCGTTCATTGTAAGCGTACCTGGATGAGTCCGGATGGTTTGTGGTCTGACTGTTTTCTCCAGGCCCTCAGCCTCCCAGCCCAGGTCTCCCCAAACTGATTCCCAGGGTCCTTTGCTACCTCTTCCTCAGCATCTCCATCACACTTCTCTTCCTCCTCGCTTTCTTCCTCACAGTCGCTCACTTTTTCCGGTTTACTGATCTTCATCTAAAAGCATTTGGATTTAAATAAGTAAATAAACCAACAATCTTTTTAGCTAGACATGCTTTCCCATTTGACGGAACGCGACAACACAAACCCACCCTGTAGGTGATGATGGTGCCGCTGGGTTTCCTCAAGGTGACTCTGGTCAAAGGGTTGATGCGGTAGGGCCCGATGTAGAAACGCCGGTGGAGCCGGTTCTGGTTCATGCGGTCGCACAAACCCTCCAGCACCATTTTTCGGTCGTTCTTCCACAGACACATGGACTGGATCTGGATCTGCTGCTTCGCTTTCGCTGCAACAGGCCTTGTATCCGAATCTGCTGCATAAACACAGAAATGTGCATCGACTTGTACGTTTAATATCTCAAATATAACAGCGGGCGGTGAAATACTAAGTCACAGAGCAGTCTTTAAGTGTCGAAGTATTAACTTAACTTCTTTACCTGGCTTTTGATGGGTCACGCCAGCGGGGTTCTCCTGATTCAGGACGGGTTTATCGACGTTCTGCGCTGGTTTGTCTCGTTGATCAAGAAGTGCGGTGCTCAGGGTGATGACCGGAGGCGGCAGGCTGTTGTACGCCCTGACGCGTGCGCACGTCAACTTGCTCTCCAGATACTTATAAACGGGATCCTTGTCCTCTTCACGTATCTGAAATCATAATTATTTTAATTTCCTTTTTGCTATTACTACTAAATATATGAAGAATAATATTTAGTAGTAAAGTGAGAAAACTCAATCAGATTCAAGAGAAGGAAAAAAAGAGCACATTATTTTACCGGAGGTGCTGGGCAAAATGTCCAGGTTTTGATCAACTTCACTGGGGTGGGAGGCGGAGCCACTTTGGGAGTGTAAAGCGGCTCTAGATCCTCATCGTAAATATTGCGGTTCCACAGCTTGGCAGCAGCGGAGCCAAAGTGATTCTGAGCCGGCTGTTCTGTATCCGTGCGAGCTGGATGACGAGGGACAAAAGAAAAAATAATTAAATTAACTTTTACTAAATTGGAATTATGAGCAGGAAGAGACTCAAAAGTAGGTTGTAAATATCTGTAGGAGGGAGAAGTTTGATGTTTTAAAACAAAAGTGTTAACTTTAGAAACTGCTTTGCTGAAAATTTGTAGCGCTAGCAGAGAAAAGGTCTCCGACAGTACGCTAAGTATTCACTGTTATTTCAGCTTTTAACTCTATGTTTTCTTTGGGGGTTTTTTACTCTTCACAGAAGCTATACCCGGTCTGGCATTCTGTTTCTATTTGACACCCGAGCTACGTCTGTAATGATAAAAACAATGCAAACTTCTTCCACTTCCCAATTTTGCACCAGTTTGTGTTTGTACATCCCACTAACATTGAAACATGTTAAAGTTTGTGGTTGTGACGTGACACAATGTGAAAATGTTTGAGTATCCACGCCGCCTATTACTCTGGCGGTCAGAATGACAATAAATAAAAACCCCGGGTTTGATTTAACATCTGGAGGATCTTACGTCTGAGGCAGCTGCAGGTAAACATGCAGTCAGGCTGTCTGCAGTGGTCGGGGTGTGTGTTCAGCTGCTTCACACTGTCACACACACAGCCCAGTCTGCAGAAGTCTTGACCACACTTTGGTCCTACGGAGTCGTCTCGAAACGGGAGCTCACTGGGCATTCTCTGATTGAAAGAGAGAGAGGGGGTAAGAAGAGGCTCTTCTATCCCAGAGGTCGGGCCTGGCAGCCATCTTTCTGACCGGTCTTTGTTACCTCTTTGCTCATGATGACAGACAGAGCCGACGAGAGTCTTTCTGGAGTCAGATGTGTTCTGCTCAGGCCCTGGTTAAACGCTGCGTCTTCCATCTGCAGCAACCTGAGCTGGATCTTTGTGAAGCCGGCAGCTCTGTGGGTCGGACCCTGGCTCTGACCGAATCCCGTCGCAGCTCTCTGATTAGCTGCCGACTGGCTGGATGGCAGCCTGACACAGAGAGAGACACAACAAGTTACAGTCTTTCACTGTCTAACATGTTCCACTTGTACAGTAAGAACAAAGTTTGACGTAAAATAAACATCTGAAGTGAAAAAAAAAAAAAGAATTAAAACACCAGTTGCTGGAAAAATATGAACCAAGCTTGCTAAAGTATGCTCCAACAAAACACTGGAATCTGTTAAGAAGTAAAAAAATAGAAGCTGAAATGTGAAATTTGTCTTTTTGTGAAAGTAGCCATTAACCAGCTGATTGGCAGTGTGCAGCTAAGAGTTACGCTAGCCAAGACTTCCTCTGAGCCTTTCACCAGCAGCTCATGAAATGAACTTTGAAACGCAAAACATATGTTTGTTTGAAATTTTAAGTTTTGAACCCACAAGTTTTTACAGCCTTGGTATCGTTAAAAAATTTATACTAAATGTACCAATTAACGACTTGAATAACGGAAAAGGAATCGAGATGTAAAAAACAGTTAGGATTCTTTTCAGTCTAAATTTAATGTCGATTTCTGATTTTGATTATTTCAGAAACTGACATATTTAAATGATTTGAACTATGGTAGAGAGCTTAGTTGCTGGAGCAGGTTGATTATTAAAGCAAACTGAAATATAAACTGTCCTTTTCTTTACCATGTTTTTTTTTTTTTTTTTTAAGGTAGGTATTAAACAAGCCTGTGAGTTCACAGACATAAATTATCCCCCATAGGACTTAGAAACAAGCAAGACAGTAGAGAAACCTCACCACAACCAATTTAGCTACACTCTCAAGACACACTAAGCGGAAAAAATTTGACAAAATATCAAGCATCTGGCAGAGACAAATGCCTCCTTCCTACCTTCGTGAGAAGTTCTCGGTGTAACCGACCCCAGCAGCAGCAGCAGCAGCGTCTGGATCCGAGGCCCGGCCCGCGGCTTCAGAAGAGGTCGGAGTCGTCTGAGCCGAGAATGAAGAGGCTTTACGAGAGAGAGGACACGGCCTCCTGGGCGCGCCTGAGACTCTGGAGGCGGCGTTCCGATGCCTGAGCGCGCTGTCCAGGGTCTTGACGTAGCTGGAGCCCCTGGCGGGCAGCTGGTAGGCCACCGCGTCCTCTGGGTGGGTGGAGAACGCGGCAGCGCGCTCGCTGATTTGCTGAGCTTCGTTCTCCAAGTACTCGTCCAACATGTTGCTGCAGAAAGCAGACATGTTCTTTTGCAATCCTTCAGGAAGGGAGAAAAAAACAAAACAAAAAAAACAACACTTTAATTTATTTAGGAAGAATAATGAATCAGACACAAACGCATTAAGCTGCTGGTTTCAGTTCAGTTAATCTTTTGGTAATTAGACTGACTATGCTAATCCCACTGCTTGATAAAAGAAACCCCCGAAGCTGCAAGAGAAACAAGCCTTACCTTCGCTGTTAGCAGCAGATGTTTCTTGGCTTCTTGTGAACTTGTTTCTCCATCCTTTTATTTTTGTCACATCCCTTGTTTTTCCTGTTCTGGAAATAAAGGGCAATTCCTCATCTGCGAAAGACAAAACGCGGAGTTACAATCTTTGGCCCTTCAGACATGATGTTAAAATATATATATATATAAGTGGCTCCATTAATCTCCTTAAACCAGTGGCATCAGTTGCTAAAGACACCCTGAACATGTTTTAAAGCTGATTTTTATGGTAAAACTAATTAGGAGATTAAGTGTGCTGTTAATTGGTTGAGGGGGTGACAATAGGATGGAGGTTACTGAATCAGCAGGAAACAGTGAGGCATTAAGCTGGCTTTCTCCCCGTTTAATACAAAATTATGTAGGGAAAAAAAAGCCTGTGAAATCTGAGATCCTCTAACATAATTAGACAACTTTAGCAATAATTTGAAATACAGCTATATTAAAAAAAGAATAAAAACTGGAGATGATTTTTGTTTTGTTTCCTCCAAAAAGTACAAAAATCTGACATTTGTGGTTAGAATTTTGTGGTTTAAACAATATACAGGTTTAGCTCATCAAGACCAAACGTCACACTCTCCATTTTTAATGAGTTTAAGTGTCAGACAGTTTGCTTGGTTTGTGCTCCTGACTGCTGAAGTGAGAGTGAACACTGTGGTCAGACCCAAAAAGTCACTTGGGACCTTCAGGTAGAAGATTGCAGCAGGTTATCAGCCTGGGAAAGGAGTAAAAGAGAACTCAAAAGAAGTGAAAATCAGACGTTCTACTACATGGAAAATGGTAAATAACTTTGAGACATTTAGCACTACTGCCAACATGATCCAGTTAGGCTGTACAAGGAAGTTCACCATAGAGGGCATGATGCTGAGAAAAAAAGATTAAAATATTATCAGCAGGTCCTTACATCTGATGCGATAATGTTGAAACCTTTGCCAGAAAACAAGGGCTTCTGGGGGAAAAAAAGATAAAATCTTTGGACAAACAAGTCTAAAACAAAGACAGCACCATACCAACTGTGAAGCATGGCGGTGGAAGTGTCATGGTTTGGGGATGCTTTGCTGCAGAACTCTCCTGTCCATTTTTGAGCATTTGTAGCATAAGCACAATTTTTTTTTTTTTTTACATTTTTTTTCTCCGAAGAGTTTTTGCGGCACTAGTGGCTCGTATTTTTTGTGACTGTAGGCTGACAGGAAGGGGGGAAGGAGAAGGGGAAGACATGCAGCAAAGGTAACCGGGACCGGGAGTTGAACCCGCGACGTCCGCGTCGAGGACCAAGGCCTCCAAACGTGGGGCGTGCTAAACCCCTGCGCCACCACAGCACGCCCCTGCATAAGCACAATTTGACGCACAGGTGGACCGTCGAACATCAAAATAACCCAAAACATGCCAGTAAATCTACAGAGGCCTGGCTGAAGACCTACAGCGCTTAACTTTACATGAATAAAATGAGGTGTTTAATGTGAGGAAGACTCTCCAAGAGGCTTTTCAGTGGAAGCAGAGTCTGAAACACGGAGTTCCTTCAAGTTAAAGCTAAACACTTACCTGTTTAGAGTCCCTTTGATTTCCACTAACTGGAACACCAGCTGACATATTTTACTTACATTTGCTTGATGGTGGCATTTTAGAAAACATAATGTTTATTGCTCGTTTCATAATTGGTTACTGTATTATGTTTTTATGATGTCGAGCACTTTGAACTACCCATTTGCTGAAACGTGCCATACAAATAAACTTGACTTAAACTGGTGATTATTTTTACAGCATAAACATACCGAGGTACAAATTAAAACCACCCAGGAATGTACATCATTAAACTATTTAAGGTTCGGAAGTAGCTGACATGCTGCTGCAGGTGTGTGTTGGTGTGTGTGTGGAAATACTGCTCCTTTGAGACAAACCTCGCAGGCTTTAATTATTACAGATCTACGGATTATTACAAATTTCCTCCAAGATGGGAGTAGTTGTAGTTCAGTTTGAGAATAAATGAAACAGTCCGTCTTATTTATGTCTTCATATCACAGCATGTAGCCCTGACCGGAGCCCCATTTTCTCCCCTCTCTCTCCAAAGGCATGAAAACACAGACGTCTGTGTCAGCAGAATGCATTTAAAGTTTATTACTGTTACACCTTTCTATAAGATTTGGAATGACTACCTAAGTTGTAGCTCTGCGACTGAAAAACAAATCTTTGTTTTTTTTTCACCCCCAACTGGATCTTTCATCTCCCTCGCACACACACCCAGAGCATCTGTGAAGCTAATTTGAAATCAATTCTAGGTACCTATTTCCAGAGAGCCACAAGAATCACAATGAAACAATATTAATTTAATATCTGTCTTATTTTATAGTTTTAACTGAATACTGGCCCCGTCTTTTTGGGCCGAGATGTGTGTCCACAGACTGTAGCAAACCCCCTCCGCGTCGGACGTAATCTACGTACAACTGCCAGGCTGTGGAAACCAATTCGAAAAAGTACAAAACTGACAGTCAGGGTGAAAATAAAAGCTACCAGGAAAAAAGTATTTTTACGTTATCTATGTCTCCTGCAAGAACTAGAGAGGACACACAGCTTATAGAGATTCTGTCTGTAACATCTGTGCTGTTGTCGGCGAGGCATACATTTATTCGTCAAGTATTCTCAACGTTTCATTATCATTCTTTACAGTCTCTTTTCTTGCCCGTGTTGTGCAGAGATTAGCAGCCCAATTTCTGAACTGGACGAACAAAGCAGATTGCATTGAGTACCAATGGATAAAGGTTGCGCTTGAGATTTTTTAAAAAAGGGGGAAAAAATTTAAATAAATAAATAAATTTATATATTTATACATTTGTGCTTTCTTGACCATAACTCAGTGATTTTGAGTGTTGCGCGACACAGCACCAGATAGCTGAACTTGATGGCGTTCTGGTAGCTTAGCTACATCGTTATCACTACAGAAAAAAAGAAAAGAAACCTAAGACAAAACTAGTTCACATCATCTGCAATCGTGTTATTTTCAATCCCTGCCAGATTAATTTTCACATGGACCTGATCAGCTTCTAGTGGACAAAGTTTATTTCAGGTAATCATTGTGCCAAAAACAGCATTGGTCTTAGAGAATCTGACATTTGCTTTGGCTGTAATTTACATGATATCCAAATAAAGGCTGACATTTAAGGTCAGTTTCTTCTTTTAGGGGACACAAATTTAAAAGGGCAAACTGTTATTCACATACACATTTCAGGTTATGTGAAAAATCTGCTACCTTCAATGAAGTAATTATTATTCCTATTTGTGAATTGATGTCAAATCTCCATTCATAAATCCATTCAGCCTTGAGCACGGCTTATTCGTCACAGTCAGTCTACAACCAAAACCTGCCAAAGCTGTCGAGTTTTGCTTAATGGATTAAATAAAGGAAGATGAAGTTCTCCTTTTTATCTGAAAAACTCTAAGATTCAGGGTAAGGAAATAAAATGTTCCACTTTAGGAGATAATTTAAGGAGTCTATAAAATATAGAGATAAAACTTAAAAATTTCGAACTGTAGTCAAGTTATAATTTTGTCCAGTGTGTTGTAATGTTAACAGATCTGGAGATAATATATCCAGATCTGCTGCTTAAAGTAAAGCAGCAGTCGCTTTACTTTAAGCAGCGACTGGCCTTATAGACATTCTTACATTTAAAATTACTCTAATCAAATTTGGAGCTTTAGCTTAAATAAAAATAAACCAGAATCTGTGCTAAAATAGCACAGATTCCCCCATCTGTCTAACTTACCAGCAGGCGATAAAGCTGGTGTGCTGGTTTGGCATTTCAGGCTTGAAGGAGGCGATGCCAGACAAACACCCAGATACTTCAAGTCGACAGCCTTGGTTGGGTCTAAGGAACTCAACTTCAAGCCCACTGGATGCAGATTAAGAGATTCAACCAGTGAATAAATTCACATAGCCTTACTTTAGCCTCAGCTACCTGCTTGTTTAGGCATTTAGATGAACTCACCCTCCTGCAGCACCGGATGGATGACCTGTCTGTGTCTGAAAGCGCTCAGGTCATCCAAGAGGAGAGACTCCAACCGAGCCGTTTTCTCCTCCTGCGTCTCTGGATTCTCCTCCACAGAAACGCCACAGAAGTGGTCTCCTACGTCAACATTAATAAAATTATAGAACATACAGATGAAACTTAAACAATACACATTTAAACAAGCAATTCATACATTTCCTGAATAGGTAAATAATTCCTTGCTCAATTCCTTACCAGTCTCCATTGGCTCTGCTGTGGTAATAGCGGGTTCTGACGATGAGGATTTTGATAACTTGTCTTTGACATGAACCTCAAGAGCTTCCTGTCAAATAAAACAATTAGGCCTTCAGGAGAATAATCTGAACAACCCAACAAGCTAATCTCTCCTCATTGTGGCAGAGACTTCCATCTCCACAAAACATGCGTCTTATTAGCAGTTTTACCTTCGATGTGAACGACACAAACAGCAGACCTTCTATGTCGTCCAGTTCCGGCTGCATGGCGAGAGTCAATGACGGGCTGTGGGCCGGTTTGGGAGCCGCGGCCACCCTTCTCCAAGTCCTTGCACAGTACATCGTCCAACGACTCCTCATCTTCTTCCTTCTCCTCTTGCGAAACCCAATCGATCGTACTGGGGTTCCCGTTGAGGAGCTGGACTTATTGGGTCTTGCTTTAGGCGGCCTCCTCAAGCCTGAGTTTGTGTTCAGAAGAACAATGGCCGCGTCGTCTTTCTTCGGTTCAACAGCAGGCTGGTTCTGGAGGAGAACAATCTCACCCAGTGCATGTTTGCCCCGGATACAGGGCACATATGCATCTCCATCGCCGGCTGGGTGGGACATTATAGGCTTCAGCACCAGTCTGGTCTCTTGTGCATTTGCAGATGAAGAGGAGGGATCCTGACTCTTCACGCTACACAAATAAAAGAACAGTTATTAACACCAAGCAAATAAAACAGTACCGTATTTTCCGGACTATAAGTCACATTTTTTGGGACAATTTATTTGATAAAATCCAACACCAAGAACAGACATGTCATCTTGAAAGGCAATACAAATAGAATAGAGGCAACAACAGGCTGAATAATTGTACGGTTTGCCAACGTTACATGACAAACAATAAACTGGTATGTTAACATATTATTATTATTATTCAGATAACTATAGCATAAATAACATGCTAACAGGTTTACCAAACCATCCGTGTCACTCCAAATCACTAAACGCAATAAAATCTTCATCTCGTGTCACTTGAAAACAACTCCGCTAACTTCTTCTACCTTTCCGAAGGTAGAATAACACAGGCCTAGAGCGCCCTCTTGCGGTTTGGTGTGAAAATAACATGTGATATGATATAATAATGTGTACATTTCCACACACAAGTCGCTCCCGGCCAAACTATGAAAAAAACTGCGACTTATAGTCCGGGAAATACGGTACATAAAATGATCTGAGCCGTGCGTACAAAGGGTTGGCTGCAGGTTGACGACACCTGCAGAGCATTATGGGAAACTATTGATGAACACTGACTACATCCACATACAATTACATGTTATGAAACTGTTTGAATGGGTTTAGAAAATTTCACTACCACTGGATTTTATTTTATTTTTTTATTTGTTGTTTTTCTATTAGTTGTACGCACTGCAAATCATCCAGTGCTTTCAGCATTCAACTCCCAATTAAAAGATCACCATTAAGTCTAAAACTGCCAACAGTTTCAGGTTTTTGGTATGCATGTGATCAAATATTTAAAGTCTTTAACAGCGTGCAACACTCAGGGGTCCCTGGTTTTGTCAGTACATTCAGACTGTAGTTATAATGGATAAAAAAATCTGATTTGGTCAACTATTCTTTCAGTTAACTAAGCAGGTGGAATAACTATCATAAGACTTTCTACTTCACAGCAATTAGTTTCAGCATCAGATTGTTGTTAGTGAAAGCTATTGCTTGTTCTTTAGAGCAAGAATAAGCCGCCATATTTTGAGGTACAACTTGTACGATTACTATAGTAATTGTACAATACAATACATAATAACACGGCCGTCCGACACGATTCCAATATATTGTAGCGATGCACTGATCGGGCCAGTATTTTAACATTTAAAATCCAAAGACTACCACAAAGTTAAAAGCAAAAGATGTCCTGCATGTTGTCTGATAGAAGCTGTGATTTTGAATCCAACTATAGCAAAATCAAACATAAAATGAAATAAAGGCAGGACTATCCCCATTTAGGAATAAACTTGCATTATTTGATTTGTACTACACTCAAAAGTGTATGAAAATAAGTTTACAAAATTAAACAACTAATAGTGGGTGAAACTTTCTTCAGTCAAACTTGGTTTTACAAGAACAGTGAAAAACGTTATCATGACCACTTCTATTTCCCCCCATTCAGTGGATCACATATGTCCAAAACTGCCACTTTTTTTTCTGAAACATTTTATGAAACTTAGGATTAGGGCTAACCCTACATTCTTCTTTTCATTATTAATAGATTGTGAACAACTTCGGCGGAGTATTGTGTCACTTTAAAATGTAATTATGTTTCTGTCCTCACAATAAACCATAAGCAAAACAGATAATGAAGATATACACAAGTCATACCAAATTAAAAATAAACACACAAAATTACACACACACAAAAAAACTATGTAATTGACTCCTATTCTTTGAGGTGAATTATAATTGTCACTTCTCTTTTACTTACACAAACATGTAGTCTGTTTTTTCTTCTAAACATTTTCAGTAGTCTAAAATGTTTAATTTAATAACTAAGAGAAATATCAGTGCCGAACAGGAGAAACTTTGCTGACCCACCTGAGATCCAGCACCTCCTCCTGTTGCTCAGCAGGTTCAGCAGGTTTCAGAAGCTTCGTTCGGGTTTCTGGACTCACAGCAGGTGGGTGGATTCTGTTAAGGCGGGAGTTGTTCCCGTCCTCCCTGAAGCCCTTGGCAAAAGGGTTATGGTTGATCTTCAGCTGCGTGATCCGAAAGTTCTGGTAAGTCGTCACTGCCATGAATTCCGTTTGTGGGAACGTAAAGGTGATGCTCTCGGGTCCCATGACGACAGGTTTGTCGGCTGTAGGAGCCTCCCCATCCAGAACCGGAATGATGTGAAGCCTAGGAATGTAGCGATGCATGGAGTGCAGGATCATGTGACCCTCTTGATCTTGGAAGTAATTCGTCAGCTTGAGTTTATAGAAAGACACCAAGCAGCTCATCCAATCTGAGCCCAGGCAGGGCGAGTAGTGGTGGGGAAAGGCTCGGATCAGGCCCTGAGACTGGTGCTCCGTCGGCCCGTTGGCCTCCCATCTGCACGCGGTCCACCGATACCTGAATGGGTTTGATGGAACGATGGACAGGACGAGACTGTACATCCGATCAGGGTCCAGACCGGCCAGGCGATAGCGGCAGTAGGGGAACATGCGGCGACCCTGCTTGGTGAGAATCATCTCGGTTCCACACTCGCAGAACTGCTTCCATATGCTGTTGTTCTCCAATGTGACAGAAACGCCCTTAAAGGTGAGCACAGTGGGGAAATCTTCTTCTGCGTTTTGAAAGCCAAACACGGAAGGCGGCAACGTGGGAACCCAAGGTGGAGGATCGGAAATGGAAAGCAGACTTGCTCCTGGGCTTTTTAGAGAGTCTGGTGCAGACGCAATCTGCGAGGTAGCAGGGCTTTGGTCGAAAGTCTGTTCAAGTATTGGAGGGGGTGTAACAGCAGGCTTAGCTGGGCTTGCTTCAGCAGGTGAAGAAAGAGCCGAACTACATTCATTGCTTGCGACGGAGATGACTTTGCCCTCCGTTGTGGCGTCAGTGGCGAAACTGGGCTTTGCAGTGGTTAAATGGGAGGGAGGTGACGTAGGGACGGAAGCAGGGGGGTTAGTGAGCAGAACATTGGGCAAGTTGCCCTCCTCTTCCTCCAATTCATGGTTGACCTCCATGGCTGCGAGTTCAGAGTCCGAGGCAGGCATCACCAATGGCTTTGATCATCACACTGCATCTGGCTCCTGGAAAAAAAACAAAAAAACAAGGATAATAATGTCACAGGAATATTACAGCTTTGTTCAGAGGTTCTCCATACGTGACAGGAAATACACCCCTTGATAGTTTTCATAATTTGTCAGGTGACAACAACAACAAATTTCAATGTGTTTTATTGGGATTTTAGTTAATAGACCAGGAGGACAAGATAGTTTTCAAAGTTTTTACAAAACAGAGAAACCATTAAAGTGTGGCGTACATTTGTCTTCGGTTCCTGATTATATGGGATCACACCATTATGTGAAAACAGAGACGGGGACAGATGGTTACTGAGTTTGTTTCCGTTCAATACATTTACTCATTTGTTTCTGTGTTAAATAGAAATTTAAATTTTGAACAAAATATTGCACTAAAGTCACAATGTTTCTTTTCACAACAACACAAATACATAAAATTTGGCAGGAATAAGACTTCTAATAAAAAAAAAATCTAACTGCAAACTATACATTCATATCTGCCAAGTTAAACTGAAATATGATGCAACAGATGATAATAAATTAGGGTCCAAACGAGGAGCCACAAGAGCAGGTTCTCTGAAAAGAGTTGAATTTCCCATCACTGACTGATAACAATAAAAAGCACAATAATTGTCTTTATAAAAGCCCTATGCAAATGAGTTCAAAATGGAACTTTTTGATTTACATGAAAAATGCATCACCCTGAACACACCATCTTCACTGTCAAACATAGTGACAGTAGCATCATGCTGTGGGGAAACAAGAGGTTTCATTTTTCAACAAGGTTATCAACCCTAAACATTCATCCTGAGCAACTGTGGACTTGCTAGCATGGCCAACCCCAAGCCCAAATTAACATTGAAAACCTGTGCCAAGCCATGACTATTGTCCGAAGATGCTCCATTTCAAACTGAAGAACATCTTAGTTTCTCGGAGTACAAAGCCTTAAGAGAGAAACCATTTTAAGATTAGCTGCTATAACTGCAGCAAAAGCTGGTTCGACAAAGCATCGACATGCATTGGATATGTTTTCTCGACGCAAAATGCAGGAAAGCTCAATTGCAACAAATAAATTGCAAGGCACTGGAACTACCACAAGAAACCCTAAGCAACCCTGCCATGATAAGCCACTGTTAACGACAAGGTGGGTAGATGGTGGATGACAAAGCAGGAAGTAGATAGAGTTGACATCCCAACAGCCAAGTAGTGCAGACATTACACCCAAAAATGAAGCACAAAACTGGAGATGCTGTTGTAACACAAGAAAAACATTCAAACTGCAGTTTGCAATTTTTTAAACTTATTCATATCAGCAAATCCATTACAAGAGACTAGTTCACACCATCGGAAAATACTGTGGGTTCCTCTGGGACCAGCCAGTGTTGACTAGTTCCATCTTTCATTTCATTTGTGAAATCTGTATTTGTAAGACATCTAACATACAGGAAATGAACTTAACATAGCTCTAATGCTACGCTGAGTCCGTTTGGCTACATTTCCACTTACAATATTTAAATTAAAATCCATCAACCGGCTGTGAAATAAGTACTTTAACTGTACAATGACAAACTTCCTTTTTACATTCCGAAAACTTCACACTTTAAAATGGACAACAAAAAGGATTTCATCACTTGGCCGACCAATCGGCTGGTTGATGTCATCCTAATTTTATTCCGTAAAATAATAATAATAATAATAATAAAAAACAAAGAAAAACAACGTCCTCCAAACGGTCACTTTAACAAAATCACCTTCGTGAATGAAGTCATGAAGCCAGCAAGGCGACCTGCTCTTGTTGTTATCACACCAGCAGGCAAACGCTCCACAATAAAGGTGTTAATAAAGGCAAAGGCAGGATTACACAGGTTACTACCATCTTGGTTACGACATTTACTCACAAATGGTACTGGCGTTAGTATTTTTCCGTCCAAATAAAAAAAAAGAAGAAGAAGTCGGGCTTTTATTATCAGTAAGTTAAACAGCAGCGCTTTCTTTCTCACACGCTGCAGCGGGGAGGAAGGCCGCCCGCTCCGCTGCTCAACAGAGTTGGAAAAGTTGCACGTTTCTTCAATAAACCCCCCTCTCACCTCCCGGCGCGGTCCCGGTACCTCGTGTCAAACAGGCGCCGTGCAACAATGACCTCTGCGGCGAAACCCCCAACTGTTGCGTGTCGCCGTGGCCGCCGAGAAGAGCCTCGGCAAATTCCTCGAACATAAACACAAACTGGCAAATGGAGGCCGAAAGCCACGCCGCTGTGCTCGCGTCGACCGACCCGTGCACGCCGCTGCGAGCCAAACGCGCATGCACGGCGTGTATCACCCCCCCTCTCCACCCCCTCCAATGGCGCGTGATTCCCGACCCGCCAGAGCGAGGAAAGCGGGAGTCCAGCGACATCCACGAGCTCATTATGGCTGATCTTACTATTTCCCCCTTTTCTCTCACCTCGCGCTGCCCGGTCGGCGGGCCGGTGCGTGCAACTCTGTGCAAGTTGCGTTGATTGCTTCCCGGGTTTCACTGTAAAAAGGCGTGACACTTCGCCTCTCTTCCTGTGGGTTTCCTTTACTTCTTCAACCTTTTCGATCTCATCTCCATTCTCACCCTCTGTGAGTCACACACACACACACACAATCCTCACTGCCCCACTCTCACACACATCCGTGCTCCGGGGCTGTGACGTCGCACTTTCAGCAAAGCGGTAGAGCTCCAGTAGCCAATGGGCAACCTTCTCCCGTTGGTCAACTCTTTCCAGCCCGGTGTAAATACCTCTAAAAACAAGACAAGCGTATTTTATAAAGTAATTCTAAGCAGAGGCGTAAGCGTTCGCAAGCTATCTTAAATAATTAACAGCCACAAAGAGTCAGCGTGTACCACAATTAAATTTGAAGTATTAAGCCTGAACAAGATGCCGTCAAAGCTGATTGGCCGTAGGGGATTTATTAAGATGGCGGCGCGCGGATACAGCAAAAATAAGTAATAATAGTTAAAAACATTAACCTCATTTATTTATTGGGAAAATATCAAATTCTATTCTGTTCGGTTGATTTTAAAGAAGAATAAAATATATTATGAAACCTAACCCAACCGAAACCCGAATTATCTTTGCTTACGTCATTTTGACATATTTTAAACTAACACACTCCATGAAAATAATCCCACTATTAAACGCTGTTCTTTGCGTTCTTTGCGTCGGAGGCGCCAAATTACGCAATTTTATTGGAATGCAATATCCACGAATAAAATAAAACACACGAAAAAATAAGCTTCCTTCTAGCAGTGTTGTGAAGTAACGAAGTACAAATACTTCGTTACTGTACTTAAGTACAATTTTTGTGTATCTGTACTTTACTTAAGTAGATTTAATAATGGATACTTTCGACTTTTACTCCACTACATTTTACAGTACGTA
>CAEFZX010011957.1:0-22254 GCA_903066825.1 Alfaro cultratus | reverse complement strand
TTTTCTGACTCTGTCGAGGTTTTTAAAAAGCAACTAAAAACATTTCTATTTTCCCAGGTTTTTATCTCTTGATTTTATTGTGTTTCTTATGTGGTTTTATGTTTTGTATGGTTTCAAGGTTGATTTTTATTGTACAGGTCTTTGTGATTTCATGTCTGTTAAAAGCGCTTTATAAATAAACTTTACTTACTTGAGAAATCTTTGAATCTTCCATGGCATTCATTCCAGGGTGCCTGAACACTTGCTCTCACCAAGTGCTGCCTTTTCCACACAGCTTCTCCTCAGAGCTGAAGTCTCCAGCTTAGCTTCCACCTCACAGATCAGCTTTCTCCTGTGTTTTCCCCCACTCAGTTCCTTCAGACTAGCACCAGCTGCAATTAGCAGACACCAGATGGAACTGTGCATCTGCTGAGCTCATCATACAAAGTACTTCTCAGCCCAACACTCCTATGAAGGCTGTAATGAAGAAACCTTGTGATGACGTGCTGAGAGTAGTGGAAAGACCAGGAGCTTCTTTCAGTTGCTTCTTTTTTAGATTTTTCATTCAGTGCACAGATCCATTAATTAAATTAGGATATTATTGAAAAGTCAGTTTATTTCAGGAACTTTTCAATAACGTTGCGCACTGTTGAAACAGGGATACCAAGGTTTCTACATACCAAGTGAAACACATTGTTATTGATTATTGCACATACATAGATGTTTGAAAGCCTTTATTTCTGTTCTCTAAGATTCTTCTGTGCTTACAGGTCACAAAAACAGGACATTTAAAATTAGAACCACATATGGTTAATGATACTCATTCTTTAAAACACAAAACTTTGTTTCTTTTCTGTTTGTTCTGTGATTTTCTTTTTTTAATTCTTTTTCCTTTATGTTAAATTCTTGTAAATAATAAGTTCTATCAATTTTTGTTTTTTCTTTAAGTAGCTGAAATATACCTGTGCTAGTTTGGAAAAGAAATCTGTAGTTAATTCTTATATTTGGAAATGTTACTACTACTTTGGAAACTTCTATTACTAATAAATTAGGAACACACCAACCTAATTTGATGTAGGGTTGGTCGAGATGTTTTTTTGTCAAATATCTAATGTAATTATGTGAAGATCTTAAAATGTTATATTTGACCACTTTTTAAATTTGTTGGATCTGATTAAGTTAACTTTTCTTATTTCTAAGTTTTAAGACATTATCATATATTATTTTGTCAATGTCTTTGGAAGAAATCAACAATGTATAGTTTTCAAAGAATCAAGTCGAAATGTGCTAGAAATCAAAATCAAATGAAATTGTATTTTTCTACCACATTTAAGCAACAAGGCATTTCAAAGTGCTTTACAACACAAAAATACAAAGTCATAGAACAAACCACTTGTTGCCACACACAACCTTTTCTTGGAATATTTGTGACGCAAAAGGCTGTGACAAACAACAAATGCCTTTGAAAAATAAGTGGAAAGGGAAAGTCAGCAGTTTTTTTTTGTTTGTTTGGTGTTTTTAAAATCAAAGCTTCAGTTATGCCATTTAAAACATTCAAAACAGCAGCAACAAGACTGCAGTTCTAGCAAAATTATGACTGAAATGGAGGCAAAATAAAGATCTGCAGAATTAGGGCTGACTTAGCATTAGGAGAACCTATTGCGTTTGGAGGCAGATGTTTATTTCTCAACATAAAGGGAAACAATGTTAATCCTCATTTTGTTGAGCCTGATAAGTGATTTTTTTGTCAGTATTCATATACATGCTAATGGTAGTAATCTTGCCAAGTCTCTGTTAAGTATACCCCCTCCTGTACAGGTTAATTAAGCTTAAGCACTAGCAGATGGAAGCTGTGAAAAAAACTGGAACCTCTCACCAGATTTTTGGTTTAATCTGCCGTGTTTTGGCAGGTTTGACTCGTCCTTAAACAGTTCGAATAACTAGTTCTGTTTTCTGTGATGGTGTTCAGGCAGCAATCCAGTCTCAGCTGGATGGTGTTCGCACAGGATTGACCCAGCTGCATACCGCCCTGCTGGATGTCAAAGATATCCAGAGCTCTCTGGCTAATGTGAGCAAAGACTGGAGGCAGAGCATCAACACTATTGAGAACCTAAAAGATGTGAAGGATGCTGTTGTTCAGCACAGTCAGCTAGCTGCTGCCGTGGAAAACCTGAAAAACATTTTCTCTGGTAGGTTTTGTCATATTAAATCTAAAATATGAGTGTTTTGGATCTGGTTAATGTTCGGTATGCTGTTCTATTGTTCTGGGTTCAGTTCCAGAGATAGTGCTGGAGACCCAGCAGCTGACTGAGCAGGGGGAGCTGCTGCAGGCTCACAGAAAGCTGATGGAGCTGGAGTGCTCTCGCGATGACCTTATGTATGAGCAGTATCGTATGGACAGCAAGAACACCAGTGACATGAACCTCATCTCTATCTACTTTGAAGATGTAAGTGTAGCTGAGTGCAATTATAAGATGTTGCTAGTTTTATTAAGCATCCTGCTTCACTATCAAAAGCAATACAAACCTCCACAAATCTTTATAGTAAGGAGGGATCAATACACACCGTGAGATGTCACGAAGTCAAGGATGCACATGAAATGATTCACAACTTTGGTATCAAGACAACAGCCATTGTGAAAAGAAGCTGACCTTCAACAGATGACTTTAGTTAACATGTTACACATTCATGCAGTAAAACTCCTCTTCCTCCTAAAACTTGGTAGGTTAATACAGTGCATTTTGTTTTAAAACCAGTATCTACATTCCTTGTTGTTCCGTCCATCATTACTGGAGACCCAACAATGCTTAAAGACCATAAAACCTAGATGAGATGGAATGATTTGCTGTGGAAGAATTGGCTCCTACACAGCAAGAGACATGTGCCAACCTAGTGAAGAACTACTACAGAGAGAGGCTGTTGTCAGCTGTCAGAAAGACCACATTACCATTAAATCTCAGGAGGGATAACAATTTTGGCTTTGTCATTTTTCATTTATCTTGTTTAGAACTCTGTCCATTAATCAAATATACTAATCAAACTTTGTGGATAGGTTGTTTTTGTTCTTTTGGAGGGAGTGTAAGTGTGGTTAATTCTTATTGTGGTCATTTCCATGGAAATATTTAGAGTTTTCATTAGGTAAAACCCTTAAGCAGTTCAAATGGTTTTGTTGTTGTCTCCATGTGAAGAAGAAATGTTTATCATAGTAAGGAGGGATCAATAATCATTGTTGATAAAACTAGATTGTGTGTTCTGATGGTTCTAACATTTCCAGATATAAAAACCAAAGTGTTAACTATAAATATTTTCCAATTTTTCTCCAAGGTACAAAGGCTATCAGATGAGCTTGCTAAGCAGTTATGGATGGTTCTGCAGAGGTCCATGGTAACCGTTCGTCGTGACCCTACCATGTTGGTGTCTGTGGTTCGTATCATTGAGCGAGAGGAAAAGCTTGACCGGCGGATGGTTGACCGGAAGAAACAGACTGGCTTCATTCCACCTGGGCGACCCAAACACTGGAAGGACAAGATGTTTCAGGTCAGAGGAGCTTAAATGGATTTACTCATGAACACTTCTCAAACCCTTCAAGTTAAGAATATTACTGAAACGGTAGGCTCAGAGAACTACTTCTAGGTCCAAATACTTCTAAGTCCCTTACTGGAATGTAGTGCTTTATGGCAGACATGGATTACTTTTTGGACAATCCGTAATTATAAATCTGGACAAACAAAACTCAACTGTGGAGATCCACAAGGGTCCATTCTTGGACCACTTTAACATCTCCTTTATTCCCGTTGTTGAGATCTCTTACCATATGTAAGCCGATGACACAGTTTTGTCAATGTACGACCCTGGTCCTGAACTATAGTCAAAAATATGAGGATCGCACAGTCTCAATGGGGTTGAGAACCAGAACATGCAAGAGACCTGGTGTAGTTTGGATGTAGAATCTAAACTCTACAACTACAAACACTTTAACTCAGATACAAAGTCAAAATGTGTTTGAGCTTGTGAAACTTTGAATGGTGGAAATCAAAATGAGTCTTGGTCTTGCTATTCCACCTTTTTCTTCTTCCTTGCATACACCATCCTTTTTTTGCTCAAGCTGACCTTCTCCTCCTCATCAGGTGTTGGAGGGTACTGTGAGCACACGCATCGAGGGCACCCAGGCAGTGACCAGAGAGGCTGATAAAATGTGGCTCGTTCGTCTGTTGGAAATAACCAGGAAATATGTTCTGGATGACCTCATTGTTGTTAAAAATCTCATGGTGCAGTGCTTTCCCCCACACTACAACACCTTCAACAGGTGATGAATTTGGAATTCTCACTTCTTTGTAACACTATGCACAATATAGTCTTTTCAGTTAGAAGCAATAAAAATTTTTAAAGCTCTAAGTCAAAAAATCTAAATTAAACAAAAACAACTTATGAAATAACCCTGAATGATAATATATTGTTCAATTTCTGGATGTTTTTATGGTCTAGATTTTTCAGCCTCTATCACAATGCTGTGTCCAGTCGTGTGAAAGAACTGGCCTTGGAGGATCTGGAAGCTAATGAAATTGTGTCACTGCTGACATGGGTTCTCAACACTTATAAAAGGTTAGTTTGTTACTCAACACGTTTGGCTAAAAACACTCACGATACATGTTTTTAAAAAATCTGACCCTTTTGAGATATGTGTATATAACATTTTACACTATGGATATCTTCTTGCTATACAGTGTGGAAATGATGGGACATCCAGATCTGTGTTCAGAGTTTGACATCAATCAGCTTGATCCGCTGCTGCCACAGGAAGTAGTGAATGACCTGCTTAGCAAATATGTGAAGACGTTTACTGTAAGCATCACACACACCAGTCACACTAACAGACATTCTGCTGGGTTCGCAATTCCAGTTCTCAGGCTAACTGATCATTTGGAGCCAAAAAACTGAGCTTTTCAAATAGAAAAAAAAATCTTCTCAAATTAAAGAAAACTTTATTTGGGGTTTATATGTGCGGACTAGAGATTATTAAAAATAATCTTAATCTACCTTCCCTGCTGGAAGGTTAACATCCACATAAATTAAATCTCTCCATTTGCCCTTCTGTATCTAGCAGAGATGCGCAGTGCAGCGGATTTAGCTCATCATAGGATAACCCTGGACTGCAGGGGGCGGTCCAAGGTTGTATCAGACCTTGAGCAGAATTTGATTTTAGGGGTCCCTCTTGCTGCCAAGAACATCAGCACCTCTAATAGCATTTCAACTTGGATATAGTGAAATATGGGAGAAGGGCCTACCGTAATTTCCAGACTATAAGCCCCGACTTTTGTCACACGCTTTCAACCCTGCGGCTTATACAATGATGTGGCTTATTTATGCGTTTTTCTAATGGCTGCCAGGGGCGCTCGAGCAGAAAAGGTAAGAGTGAGACAGGTGGAATATATGTGTTGAGGAAGACGCAAGTTTAATGTAACTTAACACGTCTCAGTGCACAGGAGGAAGATGAAGACGGCTCTGAGTGACTTTTACCGGTATGTTTTTTTTAACCAGTCCTGTTAGTGCTGTGTTACTACTGTGTTGCTGCTGTGTTACTGCCGCGTCACAGGCTCTGTTTGGAAAGAAAAGCTAAGGTATATTATTAAAACTTTGAAAACTCTCTCTGTGTACCGTCTGTATGTAGGCACATGCGGCTTATAGACAGGTGCGGCTTATGTATGTACAAAATGGTTTTTTCTTTAAAAATGTACTGGGAGCGGCTTATAATCAGGTGTGCTCTATAGTCCGGAAATTATGGTAGTTTAATTGGCCAACCTAAAAAGCAATTAGTGATCATTGTAGTTTTCTTGGATGTATTTGTGAACAAACAGAGCTCAAACTCAAAGATTAAACTCATAGCATCAGATTGTTGCTGTGGTAACAAAACTAATTGAAGATTGTTCTTTGAACTTTTACGAAGTAAACTTGCCATCTCCTTAAAATTTTACATTTAAATGTTAACTGATTTAAAATTTCTTATCTATGCTGAAACCATTATATCAATTTTAACAGCATTGACATTCTCAATAAATAAATGTTAAAGTCTGTGTTAAAATGTTAGCATTTTGGGGGGGCCCTGAAGGACTAGGAGGCCTTGAGCAGCTGCTTAGTTCATTTATGGCATGGGCAGGTTCTAAATCTGATCACTGTGCTGTTAGATTCACTACCTGCTGACTTAATTTGGATTTAAAAGCAGTGCAAATAATTGATATTTATTTTAATTTTATTTTTCTTGTTTATTTTTAAGATTCTATAGTTGTGCGTATTGTCAGCAATATCTTCCAGTAACATAATTTCCCAGTAATGTTTTTTACATTTCCTGTCAACTTAACATACAAAAACACGGTGAGCCGCTGTTGGACCGCCTCGGCTCCCCGACCACAGGGCTTAGCAAGCTTTCTGGGGGGAAACCTTGGTGTACATATTTTAGCCCATAATTTTACAATTATATCAATTTAAATGTGTGCATTGTTGCCTAAAAATTAATCTTAAAAATTAAGTTAAAATCTTTTGAAGTTCATTGTAGAGAAATCTTTATCTCATGGAGAAAAAGAAATGTTCAAATTCATCCTTAAAACAACAAAGCAAGACATCCATGATACCATGATAAGTGAATGTAAAGCTCTGACTGACAGTGTTGACACCTGCTGCTGGAGAACAGGGTTTTTTTTGGTTGTGTTTTTTTGTTGTTTTTGCCCAAAAACAGAAATAAAGGGTAAGTAGCCGCCTTAAATTCAGTATCTGTTAAGTGGGCCTTTAAGACTGATTTTAATATGCGTCTTTGCCTGCTGTCTCCATCATATCCCACATCTCTAAAATGAGCAGTGGTTGTCACACTAGTTGTTTTTTATTTTATTAAGTGTGTCCAAATTTCTTTGTTTGTCTCTCCAGTCTAATATAACAGGTTGGCTGCGGAAGGCCCTGGAAACGGATAAGAAAGACTGGTTGAAAGAAACAGAGCCTGAGGCAGACCAAGATGGATACTACCAGACCACGCTGCCTGCCATCGTCTTTCAGGTAACACACAGTTTGTCAAGGCATTGGAGAACTTTTGATACTGTTCCTGATTTCATTTACAGTCTATTTATTTTGTTGTCCATAACAGATGAATTTTTCTGTATAGATTCTAAATGTTGCTCCAACTTGGGAAAACATCTAGAGAACATAGTTCTAAGAAACTTCTCTTTGACTCACTGCCCTATTGCTTATATTAGTGGATGAGGTTGTATGAAGTACATTTAAGAAAAATTATGAAAAAAGGTCAATATTATTATCACCTATTTCAATAAGTCTATTGTATTGACTCTTTGCATGTGACCTCCTGTTCTTCAAAACATGACGCACTCTGCCATAATGTCAAAACAACGTATACTTGTGTTGTCTCCGGTAAACCTGGTCAAAAGACAGACAGTTGGTAGCTTTTTGTTGAATTCTCTGCAAAATGGTCATAGGTTTCTGTGTGGCCAGCTGCCCAAACAGACAAGGATGTAAACCAAACATAATTTTATCATAAACCTTTTATCATAAATCGTAAGGACTCTGTGTTTGCAACAAACACTTTTTACAAGATAAGAAGATTAATGGTCATAAGTAAGTAAGAT
This sequence comes from Alfaro cultratus, assembly GCA_903066825.1. Lineage (NCBI taxonomy): Eukaryota > Metazoa > Chordata > Actinopteri > Cyprinodontiformes > Poeciliidae > Alfaro > Alfaro cultratus. The sequence continues at coordinate 14,650 of CAEFZX010011957.1, read as the reverse complement.
TAGTAAGATGTAATCAAATATTGCATCATGTAGCCTATTGTGTACTAAATAACTGGTTAGCATCTAGACTTTCGTAAGCTTCTCCTGTGCAACGGGAAACACTTAATGACATAGTGGTATAATTTATGCGACATGAATTCAAGCAAATTCGGTAATGTGATCAAATCAACAAAAACATCAGAAGGGATAACAGATGGTCTGCATCTGAGCCAGCTACTTCCAAGATTTGTAAACACAACTGTCTATGAGCCCTGACCAGGTGTGCCACTTGCACAGACAAACTAGCTTGACTTCAACAAGTAGAAGCCAAGTACTGGCAAAAAATACTCTGGAGGCAATCGTAGTCACTCTGTTGAGTACTCCCGTTCCTCACTTCCAACGTCTGTCATGGTAGAGGTGGGTCTTATTGGGAAAAAAATGATATCACAGACTATATTCCACATTTTCTTCTTTCCTTTTTAAAGTCACTACTTTAAAAAGTGTTTGTATATAAATACTAAATATTACAATATGTTTTCAATGCATCAACAAAAATATAAAACAGATGACTAGAAATGTAAACTAATTTGGATAAAAAAAACTGTCTGAAATCAGCTATTAAATGTAAATAAAACTATTTAAATACACCAATTACACAGTTGTGGTTCAACAGAACATTAGTTTTACAGGATGTTAAAAAGTGTTTCCCCCAATGTTGTTTTTTTTAAAGAACATAAACAGTATGTATAAAACTAAGAATCTTGTTTATTTTACTTTTAAAACTGCTCAACTACCAATTTTATGTCACATAAAAACCCTGCAAACAAAAGCTTGTGCACACTTCCTAATGATCAGGAGCTTTGTTCATTTTCATTTTGTCCACCTGCCACAGACCTCTCCAATGAAGTGATGACTGTCAGTGCTTTGATTTTTAGCTTTCATACTCGACCCTCCTTGCATCCTCACCTCAGCACTGTTTTCATTGCTTTAACAGCAGTGAGCGTGCTGTTTCATATTTTTCCTAAACCAATAGATGGTTTGGGACTATCTATCTATGAGCACCTTCAACTCCAGCTTCTATTGAGTTATTCAGATGTTTTAGCAGACCTGACTAGCCTTGTTCTCAATGTTTCTGAGTAGCCTCATATCTTAGCGCCTCCAGACAAAACAGTCAGGAAATATTTGTCCCCTCTCATACATCTCGGTGGCCCTGAACCTTTCACTTAGGTTTAAGTTATTTATTTTTTGGGAAGACGTTTGTGTTTCAGACAGTCTTTCACCGTAGCTGATTGTTTTTTTTGTTTTTTTTGTGTGTGTGTTGAGAGGAGAGGTGAGCTGACGCAGAGCTGGGCTCCTTGTTACAAGGTAACAGCAAGTATGGGAGCTGCAGTGGCCAAAACACTACAGAGGCTACTGTCTACGTTTTTGCCCTCCAGCAGGGCGATGGGGGTGGGATCTTGCATGTGTGACATCACGGTGCAAGGGGTCCATAGTCTTACATTATCGCAGGTATAATTCAGAGAAATTCAGTCCACTCCAGACTATTAACCAGTTGACCACCTTCTCCCTTGTTCTTATGGCATTTCGGCCATGTCTGCCTTCACCTTGATAACTTGAATTTCACTGCATGGATGATGGGGTGACATTGTTCCACCATAAAATTGGGATATCACAATAAAGTTTATTTTCCCAGACAAGTTTTTATCCGTTTCTTTACCGGTATTATTGTGACTGATGGAATATGGCCCAGCCTTCTGGCATGGCACCTTGGCGTGATAAGGGTTAGATATTTGGGGCCAACATGGCACGGCAGCTGTTCAGAGGTTTCTGTCTCCAGCAGTCATTGGGCAGGGCACACCTGGACTAGGCGCCAGTCCACTACAGAGCAACATAGAATTAAACACAAGACAAGCAGCCATGCATACACACACGCACACACCCAAGGGACATTTAGAGAAAGTAAAGTAGTCACATTTTTGGTGGTTATATGTCTTTCTTTAAATCTTCACCAGATGTTCGAGCAGAATCTACAAGTTGCTGCCCAGATAGATGGGGACTTCAAGGAGCAGGTTCTGAAACTCTGTCTGAAACAGATGAATTCTTTCCTTATGAGGTATTCCCTTCAAACACTCAAACACTGTAATTGAACCTCATATGACAATATTTCTGCAGTATTTATATTGAGCTAATGTGCTTTCCATGCAGGTATCGGGAGGAGGTGGTAGCCTATAAAGAGGAACACCTGCGGGACAGACAGCTGCCTCAGTGTTACATCCAGTATATGATCGCCATCGTCAACAACTGTCAGACATTCAAGTAAGACTTCAGTTTAAACATCAAAACGTAACTTTTAGTTACTCTGACATTATGTAAAGTTAGTCCAGCAGTTCAGGCCTCTCCCTGTTTGGCAGTCCTGTGTTTTGAGTCTTATTGTAGATTACCATGATTGATTCCAAGCTAAGATAAATCCAGACATGGTCAGATGTAAACGTGTTTTTTTGTTTTGTTTTGTTTTTTTCCCACAATCAGAGGTGGAAATAAATCTTTTTGGTTGGTAAAATTTTTTTTACCAACCAGTCAAGTATTTCACCACATAGTGTTTTCCTATTTTGTGTGTAATATGTCCTTGATAACAAACTCCACCAGTAGGATCACATGTACAGTTTAGTAGTCACAGTTTCCATCTTGAAGTGAAAGTCAAAGAAACTTCACTATAGATGTCTAAACACTGTTTTCTGTAATATACTGTTTATACAAGAACATAATTATGCTCTTAGTGAAACCATACGTCCTTGTAAAATCAAGAGCTCTTGATTTTACAAGACTTAAAAATAAGTGTTGCATTTCTACATTCCACATTGGCTACAAATTTCCCCAGATACTATTTAGTGAAGATGAATACTATCTTCATTAGCTGCATCGGCCCAGTTTAGAGGTGTTTTGCTTATGGTCCCACTCCACTCTTAATGGTTATGAATACTTGTGGCTTTTCAGGCTCAGTGATTGTTTTCATCTGGGTTCCTCAGGGAGTCCATCAACAGTCTGAAGAGGAAGTACTCTCAATCTGTGGATCCCTTTGATAGTGACGCTGCAATTGAGAGGACCCTCGGTGAAGTTGTGAAGGAAGGCTGTCAGTTTCTGCTGGATGAAGTCTTCTTAGACCTTGAAGTAAGACTTACTGGCTTTAAATTGAACCAGTCTGACTGTACAACTAAGCTATTCATTAAGGGGTGGAGGGATGTAATGAAGCTTCATACAGAGAAACAACTCCATTTGTTTGTCTTCTCACCCAACTATCCCTTTCCCTCACACAACTGCTGCTGTGGCACACCCTCTGATTTCTTTGTTCTGCTCCCATCCCAATGCTTCCAGTTCATTTGACTTCTTTGACTATGGTTTTGCGTTAACCAGAGTCACCTGAATGAGCTGTTGACCCGGAAGTGGCTGGCAGGTTCTCATGCTGTGGACACCATCTGTGTGACGGTGGAGGACTACTTCAATGACTTCAACAAGGTCAAGAAACCTTTCAATCAGGTACGGCGAGGCTGCACATGGAAAGTCTTCTGTAGTGCGAAATGAAATGTTTGCATTGGATGAGTCAGATATAACCCAACCAGGTAAGGTCCCTGTTAAGAAGCTCTATGAGTACTTTGACTTCTGACCTGCTGGATGTGCTTTGTGTAGGACATGACCAACAAGGCCCTGCGCAGGGTGGTGGTGGAGTACCTGAAAGCAGTGATGCAGAAACGAATCACCTTTAAAAATGCTGATGAGAGGAAAGAGGGAGCAGAGAGGATGATCAAAGAAGCTGAGCAGTTCAAGTTCCTCTTCAAGAAACTGGCAGCGGTGAGTTCACTGCTCCAGGATTTGTTTTAATTCTTTACTTTAAGAATGTTTTTATATACATGTGCAAAACTGACAAAAACAAGGGGTGGGCAAAAATATTTCACATATAAGGATGGGCCATATCATTCACAATAATACTGGTACAAAAATCTTGCCCAGGAAGATAAACTTTATAGTAATAAGCTAATTTCATGACATAAATACCATCACGGGTGCAGCGATACTTAAGTTGTAAATGTGAAGGCAAACATGGCTGAAAACATGTGATGATGCTTCCTATAGTTGTTTATGGAACACGTTGTTTCTGGACAAAGTGGTGCACAGTACCACTTTGTCCAGAAACAACGTGGTACTGTGCATAAGTGCAAAACCCGTTAAAAATGTTCCTTCCCTGAGAAAGATTACAGCATTTGAAGTGTAAAATACATAAAGCAAAATTACAAAAAAATGACAACGGTGAGAAATGAAATAAATAAAAAGCATACTGAATAATGATAGAGTACCATATATCTACTATAATAGAATAGGTAATGGTTTTCCTGACAGCTGCTCTAAAGATGGAAGCATCTGAAACGAGTATTGTTCCTCGTGCGTTACTTTGTCCCAGAAGAGCAGAATGTCTGTTTGAAAAAATGTTCCTTAAACATTGGACACCTCTTTTCCATAAGAATTATTATTGAAGGACTAGTCCAAAATATATAACCTCCAGTTCTCCATATTGCCTCCAATGAGATGACTTGTGAAATTTACGATGTTTCCCCTTGGATTTCACGATAGCTTTCCATTTTCATGTCCTGTTATGAAAATGACCCTCCTTTCTCCCATTACTGTTTCAGGCTCACTTGGGTTTTTACAAAAACCCAAGTGAGCCTTGGGTTTTTGTAAACCTCGATGCAATTTTAAGATTACCTTTGATTATTGATTGGGTGTGTGTGTCCAGAAACACTTTTTCAATAAAACAGATTACCAGGCTGTTCACACACTAACTGTGGCTGAGGAGGGTTCTCTGCAGGAAGCATTAAACAGGCTCTCTACCTGCAGGGAGAGGACACAGACCGGCTCTGTGGCTCCATCACTGCCATCGCTGAAGTCTTCAAGCTGACTGACCCCACTCTGCTCTTCCTGGAAGTCACCACTCTGGTCTCCAAATACCCTGATATCAGGTGGGCACAGCATATGCACATTCTTCGTCTTTTCCATCTGCAATGTTCAGAGCTGCACTGAATGTATAGTGTGCAGTTACTGCTGTTTAAAACAGAAAACTACAATTGCCACTGCTGCCAGCAAAATAAGCTGATGCCCTGTCTGCTACAGGTAAAATAATGATCTCTGTGGCATTTATCTGTGTTTTGATAAATTTTAGCACCATTACAGAGGTTATAGGTCAACCGCACATCTATCCAAGGTTCAGTTTATTGATCTTTAAATTTGTTTATCTAAAACACTGTAAATAAAGAAAAGCTGTGCCACAAAAACATGAAAAAAAATATTTTTAGCAAGTATGGAACTACTCAGTTCAGCAGCTGGGAAGCAGTGATGGATTCAAACCTTGGTTTACAGTGATTCCATTTACTGAACCGTACATCTACTGAGGGAATCACATGGTCTTCATTTGGAAGAAAAGACATTTACAACTGGATATCATCAGCATAACAATGATAGAAAATGTCCTTAAAAGATTGAAGTGTTGGATCAAGAGGGAGCAGATAGAGCAGAAATAACAATGGCTTCAAAACACAGGCCTGTGGAATGCCAAATTGAATAGGACAGGAATGGAGTCTGTATAAGAAGGTTGATCCAACTGACAAGTAAGAGGACTACCATTTTAAAACAGAACCTGAAACACCAGCAGGATAGGCTGAGGAGTTGGGCTTGAGCAAAGCATGGTCAACTATGTCAAAAGCTGACGTCGGGTCCAACATGAGCAGTAGAACGTTTACCTGTGCCAGGCTGCATCAAAATATCATTCCAGATTAAGAAGAGCTGCTTCAGTTGAGTGGAACAAAATGGAACCAGTCCTTCATTTCTAGAGGAATCATTTCAGTCTACATCTGTTAGTGACCAGCTCTAGACTGGTCCCGGTGAGAACCATCTGAATGGAGCCATTTTGTGTCTACAGGGAGGATCACATCCAGGCACTGCTGGCCGTCCGTGGAGACGCCAGCAGAGAAATGAGGCAGATGATCATCGGGACCCTCAGTGAGAACAAAGTGTCCTACTCTGGTACCACACAGCCCATATTCAAAGACATTACTGTGCCCACCATCGCTACAACCATGACCTCTATGACCTCCATGGCAACCGCAAAGCTGCTCAAATAAAGCCAGATGGCCTGACACCACCACGTTGAATCACAGCAGCACAAAGAAACCTATTTTTCTAAATCCGGTGTGATTGATTGATTCAGCCTTGTCAGCTTCTCCTGTTGCTCTTTGTGTTTTGCTTTATTATCAAACTCATCCCATGCTTCCTTTTAAAAACCAATAAACGCTGATTACTAAACTGGACTGTCCTTATTTAATAAATCCTTTTAACGGACTCCCCTGTTCCTGCTAGTTGATGTCGCGTTACACTGTTAATGTTAGCATTTGGCTTAACTACAGACTTGTACTTCTCCATCTGTTAGTTCTCTGTTGTTGATGTACTGACTCAAAAATACAACAGAAGGTAGATGTTAGAAGGTAAAGAAAGCAGCTCTTTAACATTTCTGTTAACTGTTCTTACAAAATTATAATTTGTTTTCTTAGTATTTTAGGGTTAGTCCTCAGTAAATTGGATATGACTAATCCCCTGCTGGCCTCTAAATTCATAGCGGAGCTAAACTCAGGAATAACGGAGCTCCTACCTCTTTGGTTTTTGACCTTGTACAAATTAATATTTTTTTTGTCTGTATTTTCTAATTCTTTTTTTAATTCTTTCATTTGTTTCAATTTGTAATATTCAGTTATTTTAATCATTGTTTTTGTTGACCACTTTAGTCAGTGTCTCCCTTGTTTTTTAGTTCAGTTCAGAAGAATGTTATCCCAACGGGAAATTAAAATGTTGTCCACGCAGGGCCGTGCAGAGACTTCTGGGGCACACAGGAGATTTCAAAACACCTTACAGAAACAATAGGCTGAATAATGAAAACCCGTATTCATTCAGTACAGAATTGGATCACGTTATCATCAGGTATGGACAATGCAAAGCAAAATTAACCTTTATTTTACCTAATGGGTACATTGTTGTCTCTCATGCTGTTAGTCCTGGAGGGCAGGGCTGTGTGGAGATAGTTTGGACATGTTCTGAAAAAAAAAAAAGTAAAACGTTGAAGCAGGATCTTCAGCTAGAAAAGCAAAGGACAGGATGAGTGAGAGGAAGGTGATCTACTGTGGGGGCCCCAGACAGGAAAGCCAAAAGAAGAGGAACTAAACACTCCAGGGCTAAGCTATGCAATTTGATATTTATTATGAAGATAAATTATTTTAGTGGGTAATTGCACATGAATCTGACACATACTCTGTACTGTGTACTGCTTTATGACCATTATGCCATTAAACATTGTGGTGAAAAAACTGCAAATTCATCCTTTAAACATTGTCCTCACCAGCAGTGGGAAGAGTATCCAAAAATGGTTCTCAAGTAAGAGCAGCACTACTTGACTGTGTTTTACTTGAATAAAAATATATTAATCTAAAAAATGACTGATAAAGTCATCTGATGGAGAAACAATTTAATGTGCAAATTCTGAAACTTTAAAGACTAAAATGATAGAAACTATATAAATAACACCTTAATTTGACTTAAAATTCACAAAATCAATACTTGCAGCAAGCATTTGATATATTTGTGTGTATGTATGTTAGAACAGCATAATGTACTTTCAGCTACATTATGATATGATTATGTGCTTACTGCATCTTTATCTCTGAAGAGTTAAGCAGAACACAGAACAACAAAGCTTGTGTACCAACAAAAAGTCTCACTTTGTCTCTGGTGTGTTTTGGTTAGAATGTGTTTGTTTCCCATTCAGTGAAGTTATTCACAGTAATAACTTCACTGAATTAATTTCACTCAACAGTTGCAATACTTCATAATAATAATAATAATAATACTCTAAAAAATACGGTGCAGTAAAACTACCACAAGTAAATTATTTCCAAAAAGTTACTGAAGTAAATGTAATCAGTTACTGTCTCTGGTCTTTAGTCCAGAACCATGTGAGCCCCAGAATGTCCAGAACAGTGCTGTCCAAACCTTTTGCCACATGAGCTGAAATTGTAAAATGGAAGGTACCCACATATTTTTATTTTTACTTTTCATGCTCAACAATGAGCTAAACATCGAATATTTAACTGATAGAAACAGCCTGGTCAGATTTTTGTGGCCAATGGGTCTTGATATAAGACATGGGTGGTACTTTATGTGTCAGCAGTACCCCTCTCCCCAAAACACCAGAGCACCAATAACTTGGTCACTGTTTTCCATTTCATAAATCCATTTTGGAGTGTGTAATAAGTTTATTTCGACAATTACATGATACAATCTGTCTTTTCACTCAATTCAGTCACTCAGTTTGGCAACCCATCTGAAGGACAAACAAAAGGAACAAACAAATAAAAGTGGCTTAAAAAATGGTTGGTACCAAACTACCAATTAACCATATTTGTTACTGTGTAACAAATATTGTAAAAGAAAATCATAGAAAAGGCAGAAGACATCTGCACTGCTCTTATTATTCACTTTATGGGGAATTTAAACTCCTGCCACCTGGAAAGAGATTCAGACAGCTAAAGCAAGAACTAACAGATGGAAAAACTATTTCCCTGTTATGCAGATAATTGTAAAATGTATTTAGGTTGCTTTGGCATTTTAGTCTGAAGGTGTTAATTGATATTTACACTGTTTAAATATCAATTAAACATCAGTGTTTAATTGATAATTTGGACTGATCATGTTTTTATGATTTTTACCAGACTGCAAGGCAAATTTCTCCATACTGTTTGTTTTGAACTGGAGACTTTATGTGTAAAATCATAACTCTGATGTGATTTTACAACTCATTTAGAATAAATTGGTTAGCTGTAATTCAAGTGTGGTTCTTTTTCAATGTGTATTTAACCAGAATAAAACTCCTTGAGGTTAAAGATCTCTTTTACAAGAGTGTCTGGACAATCATACAGTTATCTACAAAAAACACAGTAGACTTATCAATAAATATTGATAATCAAAGTTGAGCTATCACTGAAGCAAGATGACAATTAGTTCCTTTTCCGGTTAAATTTTTCCTGGTCATTTGATCTATTTTATTATATTAAATATTACTAAATTTGTGTTTTGGTTTTATATCACCAACATTATCATTCCTGAGGAAAACAGATGTGAAGATAATTCAGAAAAGTAAAACGAGATATTGCTATAAAAACATCAGAAAAAATTTTAAACATTACTTAAAAGTCTTACACGTCTGACATTGATTCTGAATTGTGAAGGGATTAAGACAGAAGCCAAACTGGAAATTGCCTCTGAATGTCAAGAAATATCAAGACATCCCTGGTGAAATATTAATATGCTAAGTATGTTAAATTTTAACATACTTGAGCATACTGTAAGTCAGACTAATCATGAGTTACTTCAAGTTCCCTCAGGATTAGTTAACTTAAAGTGTGACATTTTGGAACAACTAATTTTGTGCTTAGTGTATTTTAATAGTATTTAAATTATATTGAAGCACAATTTAAAATGTACTAAGTGTACTTTAACGCACTTTTTTGAACAACTTAAGTTAAGTGTATTGCTTTTTATGTAATACAAACGTGCTTGATTAGTATATTTTGAGTGTATTATTTTTGTGATTGAATTACATTTAAAAACATACTTTTTAAATGTACTTTTAATGTACTTTAAAAGTTACTTTAAAAGTTGGATTAAAAGTCCATTAAAAGTGCCAACTTTGCATTAAAGTCTCATTATTTACAAAATAATTTCATACTTTTCTGAAAAATTTCAGAGCTCAGTGCACACCATCTTTCTCTCATCGCTGCTATTACTGTGAGTGAGGTACAGATATGAATCGCGATACTATCGGAGACGATAAATATATAAATATATCTCATACGCTTCAAACGGTTTTCGAATATGTATAACAGTTCCCGAACAGGAAGGAGTTGTTCGGACTGCTTTTTTTAGGGAAACTGGCTGGCTCAAACAGATAGAATTCTGTCTCCCCCTGTGTGTCTCACTCACAGCTGGCAGCGAGGATTAATTACCATAGCAACGGAACACAGAGCAGGGGAGAGCTGCTGCTCAGGACTACAAACACGCCATGTCTGTAGTTCTAACTTTGCCTAACAGCCTGGTCAGATTTTTGTGGCAAATGGGTCTTGATATAAGATATGGATGGCTCTGCATCACCTGCCATCCTTGACCACATGTCACTGATCTTTAGTACATTCCAATCAATCCTACTTTTCAGTACATTAAGCGCTAAGTTTATTACTAAAAGTATTTTAAAACATTTCTATCTATAGATAGATTGCATCGAGTCATTGATTTGCAGAATTCACTCCTCCTGGACGAACACTGAAGCGACAGCAGACAATGTTTTGCGTTGTGTTGACTATACAGCTTTCCCTCATGCTGAGCATGCGTGACGATAGAGGAAAAACTCCACTTTAATAGGAAGAAGCAGAACTAGACCCTGGCTTGGTCTGAGGTTTTAAGGCAGAGCAGAATTCACAAAAACAAAACGAATGAAATGATGTAGAATTATAAACATACAGATCAATCTTTGACATGTTTGCTTCATTTTTCCAACTAAATTACTGACTAAAAGTTAAATGGATGTTTTTTCTAATTTATTGAGACGTATATTTGGCTTTGCAGCTGGTCTTTGTGTAAAAGTAGCTTTAATAAAGGATGACTTCGAACTTCTTGTATTGTGTCTCCATGGTGTGAGTTGTTGTAAAGTATGTAGGCGAGCTGGAGTTCATTTGAAACAAGCTGTTGATCTGGAGCTGTTCTCGGTGCTGAACCACTAAATCCAATTAGCTCCCTCCTCACCCCGCCCTCTGCTGTCCCTTCATCCTGTCCTCTTAGGGACGATAGTTGCGGGCCAGGCGGTTCCTCTGTATGCTGCGCATATTTTCACCCTGTTTTCTGCTCTTCGTTGCACCGAAATGTGGATTTTCAGCGGCCGACGTAAAGATCCCAGGTCAGCGGCCGGAGGGGAGCGGAGCGGCTGGAGGCTGGACTGTCCTGGGAAATAAAAAGTTCGGCTTGTCAGAAGACTCAGCAGAGGTAGGATGAACACACAGCGAGGTCGGTGTTAAAGTGTGAAATATTTGAGGGATTAGAAGAACGTCCTGGATGTTCCTGGTCCGTCTTGCTGCTTTCAGCTATTAACTCATTTATCACTGAGTTATTCTGCGCCTTTCTTTCTTTCTTTCTTTCTTTCTTTCTTTCTTTCTTTCTTTCTTTCTTTCTTTCTTTCTTTCTTTCTTTCTTTCTTCATTTATTTAAAAGGAAAATGAACAGCATTTTATTTTATCAACCTTTAATGAATGCCCGTTTCTTGGGTTTTTGTTTACTACAACAGAAACTAATATCAGGTTTCTCTCCAGTAGTTTGTCTGTGAATAGGAGAAGTCGGAACTGATTTTTTTTTTATGGTGACGTAGCAGTTTAGTTTATGACGTAGCAAAGTGTCCCAGGAGAAGATAGACCGGCTATAAATAACAAAGACAGACCTGAGCCATGGGAGTTGCAGCCTAAGTTTCTCCGTGGATTAGAGGAATGTTACGCAATCAGGTTCTCCCACTGGGTTGTGGAGGATTATACTGATGCTCAGTATAAAATCATACATACCATACCCAATTTCTTTGATTTAGAATTTTGACCAAATGTTTCAGGTTGTCAAACAAAGGTTATTGCCAAAAAAGATGGTATGAATAAATATAAACTTCAGTTTTCAAATCATGATATTAAGGTAAAATCTACCCAAACCAAGCTGACTCCATGTTCATATGTATTTGTAATCGTGTTTAACATTTTTTCAGTTTAGTTTTACAAGCTTCATCCAGACCTGATCAATGCTAGGCTTGCAGCATTAAGGCAGCAATATAATAGAGCACGTCGATAGCTGAACAGAATCATTTTTTGAAAATAATGGCGGCCCATGTCATGAACTGTCCTGTGAGCTCATTGGAAAGATTATACAGACCACACAGCCTAGAAGCAGGAGAAGGTCATCCAGACCAGGTGCAGTTTGAATGCCGAAGCTAGCCGAGTTCAATAGATCCAGTACTAGAATCAATTATCTATATATGGAGGAAACATGGAGCAGTGCTGAAAGTTAGTAACATATCTTGCCTTGTAACAAGTTATGTTACAATATCTGGAGCTGCAGCTCTCAGAATCTGTACTGAGAATCTCAGAATCTGTACTGAGAATCTCAGAATATGTACTGGCTGATATCAAAAGCAACGTTTTATCACTTTCATGTTTTTCTTTTGATTCAACAGAGAACAGTCTCTTTATTAACTGAGATGAGTTTAAAATGTCTCGTCCAACTTCTGTCCCATGTGCTGTTTCATTCTCCAGACATGGATCTCATCAGGAGAGGAACGGCCTGAAGACAGAGAAGTGAGCTCGGTTGGTCTTGTCTAACCAGCCAAAACTCTCATCCCTTGGAAACAGTGAGGCCTCAAAACAAGCTCCATTAGAGTTGACTCAGATTCACAGGAAGGAACAGAACCAGCCGTCTCAACATGACAGACAGAGTGAGTTTCAACGCCCCCAAAGTCACCCCCCGGCCGGCCGCCGCTCCTGTGCTCCCACCTGAGCCAATTGATATCATTCGCACCAAAGCTCGCTCTCGGCGAGTCCACCTCAATGTAGGTGGTCTCAGTCATGAAGTGCTGTGGAGAACACTGGATCGCCTGCCTCGAACCCGTCTGGGTCGATTAAGAGACTGCAACACCCATGAGTCACTGCTGGAGATTTGTGATGACTACAGTCTCCATGAGAATGAATATTTCTTTGACAGACATCCAATGGCTTTCTCCTCCATCCTCAACTTCTACAGAACAGGGAAGCTGCACATGATGGAGGAGATGTGCGCTTTATCCTTTGGTCAGGAGCTAGACTACTGGGGAATTGATGAGATCTACCTGGAGTCCTGTTGCCAGGCGCGGTACCACCAGAAGAAGGAGCAGATGAATGAGGAGCTAAGAAGGGAGGCTGAGACTCTGAGAGACAAGGATGGAGACGTTGAGGAGCAGGGCTGTTGTCCCGACCAAAGACAAAAGCTTTGGGATCTCCTTGAGAAACCCAGTTCCTCTGTTGCTGCAAAGGTAACAGCACACACACACTTGCACACACACACACGCAATCCCCCTGCTGGTGAAGAAAACCGAAATGATCAGCTATAATTATTTCATGACTTCACCAGGATGTTTGTCTGCTGCTTTGGCATGTGGATAGTGTTTACAGGTCACAGCTGTAACCTACCACACGTTTCTTTAACTCATGCAGTTTACAGTAGACTAAGTTCAATGTCATATTCAAGCACAGTTAGTCTGATGCTAGCCTGACTATTGCCATTTTACACTCTTCCGGTCGATTAAAATCTCTCCTCACAGACAGTCCGGGTTTTCTTCCATTTACTTGTTTTTCTCTGTTAGAATTTTCAACCGGGCCAATCAGCAAACAGAAGGAGAAGTTTGAATGATATTGATTTTCTGCACTGTTATAGAAGTTTAGCCTGCCTGTAGTTTTAGTAAAGACAGCGGAGGAAGTGAAGGAAGCTGTTCAGTCCATGTTGCTTCTAAATTTTCAATTAACAATAAAAGCCATCTGGTCCTGTTTTCACAGTGGAGGACGGTTGTTTATAACGCAGGCAATTTCTGGTCAGCTTCATAGTGTCCACCTGGTGCATTACATACTTCACGGCCAAACGTTAGCGACTCAGTAAAATTTAGAACTTCAACAGACTCCAAGCCTCCAGGAAGCAATCAATTTTTAATAGCCAAGAGCCCAGGCTCTCTGTGTCAAGCAAAGTGTAGAACAAGGGGCTGGCTTTTCACCGGTCCATCGCAGGGCAACACAGAGACAGACAGGACAAACAATAATGCATAAATTTAGAGAGAACAATCAACCTGACAGTCATGTTTCTGGACTGTGGGAGGAAGCCAGAGTACCTGGAGAGAACCTACAGATGCACTGGAAGAACATGCAAACTCCATGCGGAAAGACCCCGGGCCAGGAATCGAACCCATAACCTTCCTGATTCAAGGAAACAGTGCCAACTGCACCACTGTGCAGCCCCATTTTCATAGTTGTTTAGTCAAATTAATAATGAAAATAACATAGTTTATAACAGCTTTTCCAAATGGGAAAAAAATAATTTCTGTCAGTTTAGACATTTGTGTCAGGGTGTCTGGTGATAAACTATTGCATTTTCATACAGCTAGGAGATGGAAACATAAAACAAACAAGCTTGTTTATTTATTTTTCTTGAAAGCATTGTTTTGTATTAATACAATTGTGTACCTGATTGTATGAATTGGGTATACTAATTATTATCTAGTCAGACTGGATGTTTCCTCTGCTGCTGCTGGAACATTTCTCCTTGCACTAGTTCCTCCACAGCTCTGTTTGTTTTCTCTTGTTCTATTTAACATTTCTACTCTTACAAGCAAGTGAAAACTTTACTCAATAAAACTCGATTGACAAGATGTCAGTGCTTCCTTCTGTAAGGGTTTGTGGGTTTAAGGGTACAATTAAAGGGTTACTTTAATTGTACCCTTTTATCCTTATATATATATATATATATATATATATATTAT
>CAEFZX010011955.1:0-12477 GCA_903066825.1 Alfaro cultratus | reverse complement strand
AGCTGAGCTGACACAGCGGTGGTAGATTAGCTGCCGTTGCTATTAGCTGAGCTGACACAGCGGTGGTAGATTAGCTACCGTAACCTTTAGCTGAGCTGACACAGCGGTGGTAGATTAGCTGCCGTTGCTATTAGCTGAGCTGACACAGCGGTGGTAGATTAGCTGCCGTTGCTATTAGCTGAGCTGACACAGCGGTGGTAGATTAGCTAATTTAATCACCTGCTCTACTGATGATCTGTCAGAGTTGGAGTTTAGGTCGCCTTTTTTTCTTATTTTTTAACTGAACTGAAACTCGTTGAATTCTACCGCACATCTACATATTAAGTTTGTCATAGTCAAGCTAGCATAACTTAACTACTTCCCTCTCCCTTGCTATTTTTTTTAATTAAAACTTTTTCCTTTTCTTGTTATCTAGTTGACATAGTGTTGACAATTTGTAGCACCTTTTTCTTTTAAATGAATATATCGCGCATACATTTAAGATTTAGCATGTTATGTTGACAACTTAATAACTAAAACCAATGGTAGCTATCGTCTGTTTCATCATTTAATGTTTTAGAAATATAAAAAGTACTGACTTAAAACAATCTCCTATATCTTGATGAAAATATACCTGTAATTTATTTTTGTCTTGTTTTTTGCATTGAGGCATAGGAAAGAATGTCAAGTATTTTGATATTTTGGGGTATAAATTGTATATGGAACATTATTTAATTTGGATGGTTTGTGACATTATCTGTGATAAAAACCACAAAACCTTAAATTGTGTGAACTCAGTAGAAAATATTCATATTTAGTCAGATAAAGTTCATCCTTACATAACTAATTTAAGCTTTACATCAGAACCTGTTTTAAAGACTGCTGTCGTCCTTCAGAATTTTTTCTCAGAAAATCTTTTTTCTGTGACCTTAAAGCAGCTTTAGCAGTGCGAGGATGTGCCTCCATGTGCGTCTGTACATGTCCACCCTGACGCAGCCGTACAGAAACATGCAGTGTGTGTTTCAGCGTGCAGAGCGCTCTCAACAAGGGAAGGTCACCATCTTTTGTCAAGTTGTTCTTATGTGGGAGTGAGGATAAAGCTGAATATCTCACCAGGAGAAAGAACCATTCCTGCTTTTACTTCTACCTTCAAGTTTTACTCTGGAAATTAATTTCTTGGCCCATTAAATCTACCCAGAATGTTTTTTTAGTCCTTTATTATCTGACTAATAAAGGATTTAGTCTGAGATTGCTACGCAGTGGTTAAGACTGCCACTCTAAACTGTGTGTAAATCTCTATATTTCATATAGAGCTGGACAGTATGGCTGAAAACACATCACGATATTGATAATTAATAATTAGTGTTTTGTTCTAAATATCTTAAATACAGCCAAACTGTTGTCCTAACCTTTCTTTAGAGAAATTACAGTTTTCTCTAAACTGTTTTTTATTTTTAAGCAGTTATGAGGCGAAACTTTAAACTGCTGCTGCTCCAGTTACCCAGCAGGTTGTTGCTAGGTAACCAGAGTGAGTGGGTTAGTTGAAGCCGCCAACCTAGCTTAGCTAGCTGAGAGGTTGATCCCCAGAATGCTGTTCGGCCTGAACAAAACACATATTCTGTTTAGTGGAACGAATTTGCAGCATTTGATGCTTGTTGTTGTTTTTGCCATCTGCTTCTATTTTCTGTGGTCGCATTAGTTTTCATTTGCAGCATCATTCTGTTGTGTTTGTATGTTTTGGATTTATTTATGTGTTTGCCAGTAATGAACACTTTCCAAGCAGAAAGCTCCAATTTTAGTTTATAATCATTCCTAAAATGAACCCCAACATGGACAGAAGGTGTCCAAGTCCTCCAGTATTTCCATTAACACACATCCCAGGCCTCCGACATTCGGCCCATCCCTTTCTGTCTCCTGCCATCCGCCCCTCGTCCCAATTCAATAAGAGGAGGAAATTAGCCAGCGTGCTTCCTGGCAGTGGGGGGGATGCAGACGATGTGGTGAAAGGGTGGAAATGTTTGAGGAGTGAGAGGAGAAGAGACCATGACGAGAGGGAAGATGGGAAGGCAGAGGTTCTGGTGTGGAGAAGAGGGATAAAGAGATGGATGTAAGGACATGGAGAATAGAGAAAATGTGCCTCTGATTGTGAGGGATGTTTATTTTTGTGGGGGGAGGGAGTTCAGAGAAGGAATTAAAAAGAATGACATGCTTCATTATTATTTGTGGCCTCCCTCCGTCTGCCTATTACTGCAGCTACCTCCAGAGGAAAGACGTTTCATTAATTTAGGGAGGAGGGGTGGGTGCGCGTGTGTGTGGGTGCGTGCGTGTGTGTGTGTGTGTGTGTGTGTGTGGAGGTGAGACACACTGTTAGATTATGGTCTGGTTGAAAGTCTGAAACAAAATTACAGGAACCCAGTGGATCCCTGTAACCACAACCGTCTGCCAATACTAAAAACATTGATAGCTGCATATCTTAATAATTCAAACACCTAAGTCTGTCGCAATTAGCAGTTAATCAATTAATTGCATAATAAATTAAATTGAGCCTGATAATTTTCATTCTGATGATTAATATTTTGTTTACAGACACATAACCCATTTAATTTACAATTTTGGTTGTGAGTGGTTTTTCTTCTTGTTTTATTTTTTGTTTTTGGTTGTGTTTTATTTTGGATGTTTGAAATATCCTCTAGTTCCAGTATAAAGTGTTCGTTACTAAATTAAAGTTTATTGGTCGTTGAGAGGTCAAACTTGCATAAACATACATTAATGTGCACTAATACACACTGTAGAAACTGTCTTGATGCTAGCGTAGATGCTAACATCTACGGTGTTTCCTAGTTCAATTCTAGCCAATCAGTACCAAGGAAAACAAATGGAGCTCCTGGATTGGCTGCTTTGCAAACGCCAGCCAATAGCATAGTTTCATACATACGTTTATGAAACTTACTATTTTTTCAGATTTTACTTTTTCAAATAATTTTAAAATTGTATTTTTTCACTTTTAAATCTTCAAAATTTTATTTTGTCAAATGATTTTTTTCAGTTTTTATTTTCGTTAATTTTCATTTTTTCAGAGTTTATTTTTGTCTAATTTAATTTTTTAAAGATTTTATTTATTTTAAATATATTTTTATTAGTTTTACATAAATCTGTCTGTGGGGGCGGGGCTTCCTTCGTACGATGGCGGGAAAACGGATTTCTACTTGTCCAGCTTAGCAACAGCATTTCTATTGGCCGGTGTGGGCTAGTTCGAGCGTTTCTGTTGGTCAGATTGGACCAATAGAAACTGCTTCTCGTTCTGCGTTGACTGCATAGACAACCAGGATGCTGAGTGAATATAATCAAACCAAAATAAAAATAAATTCCTGCTGTTCTAACATCCAGAAAAGAAAGATTTCACGGCTCTAGTATTAACACTTCAGGATTTTAGGAATTGTATAAATAATATCTGGTTTTAGTAATAAAAAGTTCGACCCAAAGTGTTGTTGCCAGGGGCGTGACCTTTGACACGCGTGTCGTGGCGGCCATCTGCTGTGATCCTCCGGTGTTCTCCGTCTAATAAAGCAGAAACGCCATGGAAACGGTGCTGCCAGGGAAATCCCCTCTGTGCTCTAAGTGCTCCTTATTTACTGTTTACTGCACAAAAAGCAACAGCAGCTTTGTTTCACTGCGGATTTTCCCTTTCTGATGCATCCTGGAGGTAAAACCGCTTCCCCTTCCCTGACCAGATGAAACATAAATGCAGAAATAAGGATTAGGATAAACAAACTGTTAACACTTGTGCAGAAGAGGTTGGTGGGAAACAGTGGATGAACTTAAAGCCCAGAGGAGCTTTAATGTGCGGCTCTGTTTCCATGGTGTTTCTGCTTTATTGGTCTGTGCTCACCAGAGAGGCAGCCATTCGGGGATTTTTCTTTTTGTTTCACTGCTAATGAACAATATTCTGCAGCATAATTCACTTCTTTTTGGGCACTGTGCTTCCACCCTCCGCCTGTAGGGGGCAGCTGTGGTGCATACTTAAAAAACAATGGTCCATCCTAGTGTTAAATATTCTCCCAACATCCCATTGTATCTTTAAAAATGTGGAAATATTTCTTCTTTTATTGATACAAATTAATGATTTTTCCTCTTTGCTTAAACTATACATTGGCAATAAATCTGAGCTCTTAATAATCAAGTAGGCATAATAAAAGTTGAGATTTAAAATAAAATGAATACAACCAGACGCACAGAGCACAAATATAACACATTTTTAAGGAAAACTAAGCCAAAAATGCAGCCATTTGCAAACTAAATAATTAGTTTTAAACCAAACACTAAATTAGCAAACTAAGTATTTAGCCTTAAACTAATCAGCTTAAAACTAAATGTCTGGTTAACAAGATAAATGCGTAGTGTGAAGTCAAATATTTCATTAGCAAGCAAAAATATTTTTGCCTCAAACTAAATTGTTTAAAACTAAATATTTACTTTGCATACTAAACATTTAACCTCTAAAAAACGTACGACGAAATATTTAGTTAGAAATAAGTACTCACTCAACAAGCTAAATATTTAGCCTCAAACTAAATAACACTCAATATTTAGTGAACACGTTAAACAATTTTTAGAGTAAAAAGATAAGAAAAAACTTTATTTTCCACCGATGTGGAAATTTTCCTTCAAAGTAAATATGTAGTTCTAAACCAGATACATAGTTAACAAGCTAAGTATTTAACCTAAAATTAAATAGCTTAAAACTAGTGAGCAAGCTAAATATTTTTGCTTGCAGCAAAACATCTATTTAGTGTCTATATTGTTTGAAGCTAAATATTTAGCCTCAAACTAAAGAGCTTAAAGCATAAATGTTTTGCTTCAAACTAAATATTTAGTCAATAATCTTAGTATTCAGCATTGCATTAAATATCTTAAAACTAAATATTTAGTTAAGGTAAATATTTAAAAGGATCTCAATATGTTAAGCTAAAGAATTAACAAATCAATTAATTAGTAGGACTAATTATTTAGCTTACTATTTAAATATTAGCTTCAAGCTAATTACATAGTTTGCTATCTAAATATTTAATTTGGAGATAGATATCTAGTTTGGTAATTAAATATTTAGTTCGAAACTGACATTTATAAATGAATTATTAACATGGTGAAAACATGACTTTAAAAAAATAAGATTTAAAAAAAAAAATCTTATTTGCTAAATAACCAAAATTAATAAATTTTATCCATAAATTACCTCGGTCTGTTGTTTTTCTCCTGTGTTTTGGACCGAAGAAGCGGAAGTAGCTTGTAGGATGAGTCTCGTGCGTTTGGTTTGTAGATAAATAAACTCCCCCGCCCCTCCCCCCGCCCCCTGTGATGTCATCAGCCGTGGCCACGCCCCCTCTGGTTGCCACAGAGTCTTGAGGGTCCCGCTGAGTGCGCTCACTCCCTGCCTGTGTACAGCAGCATATACTGTCCATTTAAATTCACACTATAGAGGGACAAACCCGCAGAAAGCGAATGAATAAACATTTTTAGAGATAAAAAACAGATAAAATTAGACGGCGGAGGTTGATGATCGTAATTTCGGAGAAGTGAAGGTAAGAAGGCGTCTTCGGCATGCGCTTTATTATTTATTTATCTATCAGTGTGTGTTCCGGAGTGTTTTCCTCCGGTCGCGGTGCTTCCCGCATGCCGGTGACCGAGCCGCTGATTCCGCTCGCATCGCTCCCGGAGCCGCAAACGGAGCGGTAATTAGCGCCGGTTTGTTTGCGTGCGGAGTTGCTGCCGCGCGGGTCGATGTGCGGGTTCACCGGGCCGCTCCGTCCTGCGGCAGCCAGGCTCTGGGCTCATCATCTTCACCTTCATCATCGCTATTCATGAACGTGCTGCTGCCCCGCGTGCTCACATTGTTCTGGGATTGCTCCGGCGCGCGCCACGGTGTGTTCGTGGGACGTCCGCGCGAGCTTTTAATTGATGCGCGTGCGCCCGTGGACGGATGCGGGGTGGATGATGGGTGGGTGGTTGCTAGGGAATGACCAAGCACCCGCACTGAGGACCAATCGGTGCCGCGTGCCGAGCATTCAGACAGCTTGCGTGTTTCTGCGTGTTTCTGCGTGTTGTGTCTTTAGTTTCCGGCTGAATGATGTGAATATCATGAAGGCAACAAGTCAAAATGAGAATAAAATCCACCTTTCTGCCAATTTAACTATCAAAACATGTTTACATTTAATTTGTTGCTTTGGTTCTGAAACTATTTAAGTTTAACACAAACAGCCAGTAGATTTCTATGAAAGAACTTTAGGGCCAAAAAGTTAAACTAAATCTATTTTTTCCCCTTATAATTCTGACTTAAAGACAAATGGACACCTGCGAGAAACCATGTTTAATGACAGACAGGTGACTTGTTGAACACATCAGATTTATTTAAAAAAAATGTATTTTATATGACATATTGAAGTCATAATTCTGACGATAAAAAGTCAGATTTGGGAAACTAAAATCAGAATTTGGAGATTATTTTTATTTTTTATTATTTGGAGTCAAATTGAGATTAAAATCCATTGTCCTTTTAATTTACATATCAAGACTTGATTAAATTTGATTTAATTTGTTGTTGTGGTTCTGAAACTGTTTCTGTTAGATTCAAAATAATCAGAACATTTCTATGGAAGAGCATTAGAGCCAAAAAGTGGAGAAAAAAAAGACTTCTTTTTTCTTAGAATTTTGACTTAAAGACACGTGAACACCTGGGAGAAACCAGGTATAACGGCAGAGATGCAATTTACTTTTTTACATTTTATTTTATGAATTCGGAGAGAAAAGGTAAACGTTTTCTAAGTCGACTGATGTGAGCACATACATCTCTGTGAGCAAAGAATGACCTGTGGGGTTGTGTGTTTATATCTCACGCTCGCTCAGTACGTGTCCTGGCACGCAACTTGTCGAGCAACTTCACCAAATAAAGCGACAAGAGACACATAAATGATCCCAGGAACGATGGGATGATTCTCAGTGATTTTCTCTGCAGACTGAGGAAAACACGCCACAGTGACAATGTTTTTAGCTACAGCCGAGCCACGGCTAGCTGGCTAGACGAGGCAGCGCTCTCGCTAGCATGGATGTTAGCATGTGATACAATAAACCTTCTGTGTGACTTTGTGCCGCCAACCAGAGCGTGGTGAGATCGATGCGAGCGCATATTTCTCTGTGAACAAAGAATAATGTGAGGCGTTGTGTGTTTACACAACCAGCCAATCACAGACCGGTCTTTTTCATCCAATCAGAGCATTCCTTATAAATCCTGGCTAAATAACAACCAATAAATAGTAATACTGTACCAAGCGGTAGTCATTACTAAACCAAATGGGAGGATTTAGGAATATACAAGAACATTTTATACAATACATTTTTTACCCAAAGAATATATTATTCAAGCATACAAACACTCAGGATTGTCCTTATTTCTTTTAATTTAAATATGACCAACATTACATAGTTTACTGTAAAATCTACTGGTGATTAATTAATTATTGTTTAGCTGAAGTGCAAAAATGCATTTATTTTAATTGTATTTCATTGTACTTTCCTCTTTTAAGACTCCACAGTTGGTGTTTTAGTATTATGTCCTTCAATAACACATAATTACCTGCTCATGTTTTCAGATTTCCTCTCAACGTTTTTTTTTTTTTGACACATAAACTCCTCCACCAACATGTTTAGCTAATTTTCTGAGGGAAAACCTTTAATCCTTTAACTCACTCACCTCCTGATGGCAGCGCTCTGCATCCCAAGGTGCTGAATTTTATCCAGAACTGATAAATTCAGTCATTTCAGTGACTTTTGGCGGGAGAAGTGTTTATCCACACGGCAGAGTGGACCAACTTCAGGCTCCCTGCTGGTAAAAACGAGCGTTTCTCTGTGTTTATGTTTCGGTTCCCTCTCTAAACGTTTGATCCATTTCTGTGGTGAATATTCTCTGATCTGCCACTTTTACAACTGAAGGTCAGACGCCAAGTTCTGCTGATTCAGGCGCCTGAATATTGACTTGTGAAGTCAGCACATTCAGCTGAGAATTCAGGTTTGATTTCACACAGTGGAGGCTCCTGCATTAGCATAGGGAAGAAGCTCCAGCCGGCCTCGGGGATATGAAAACCCTGCGGCACACGAAGGGTTAAAGTGCCCCTCCCTGCCGTTAAGGGGGACGAGAAGAGACGCTCCTCAGATAAATCCCTATGCGAGGATCGACTCGGCTTCCCTCCGCTCCAAAATAACTGGTTTTCCCTGACCTGGCCATATGCACGACAGGAGGCCGAGGAAGATGGAGCGCTAATCTCCTCTGCCTCTCTATCCTCTTCCTCGCTCCTCTGGTCGGGAGGCGCTCTCTATTTCTGTCTGCAGCTTCTGATTTCGCTTTTCTTCCTCCTTACGTTTGAAACAATTCCTTCAGAGTTCAGATTATACGCATCTGATTATTTTTATTTTCCACTTTTTTTATTTGACTCTGAAATGGACACAAAGATATAGAAATATTGTTTCCAGTATTAGAAAATGAAAAAATAAGCAGGAATTTGCTTTAAAGGTAAAAAATAAAGTGGTAATTAATCAATCAATAGCTTCGCTTTCATCCAAATGACATGCAAATTTTGAGAACTCAAAAAATGTTCCAAGAAAAATAAATAAAATATGAATGTAATTTGAATTTTGAGCAAACTTTTAAAATATTGAAAAAATATATACAAATCATGTAAATGTGCAAATTTTGAGTGAGCAACTAGAATGTCTCAAAAAATAAATAAAAAAATGTGACTCATCTAAATTTCATGGCAATTTTGAGCAAACTTAAAATACTGCAAAAGATAATAGATGCATATTATTTAATTTTTATGCAAATTCAGAGCAGACTTTTAAAATGACGCAGAAAAGAAAATCCAAAGTAGCCATGTTTCCATGCACAGGCTACGCAGAACGTAATTTCGTCAGACGTTGACGCTGTAACAAACAGCATCAACCACATCCTCCCCTCCATGCTGGAGGTTTGGACTTCGAAACTTGATGTCCGTGCCTCTGGTATGGCACAGACCCATCAGTTTATGGGAGCTTTTTCTGATTCTGATTATTTGGAAAATGTGCTTCAGTAATTATTAATCAGTGGTAACTATAGACGGGTGGATTTTACCTTTCACTTTAAGGAACTCAGTGTTTCGTCTCTTGCGGTTTTCATGAAGTTTGTTCCAGATTTGTGCTGCATAGAAGCTGAAAGCTGCTTCTCCATGTTTGGTTCTGGAGATGCAGAGCAGAGCCAGAGACCGCTCTGCTCTGCAGTAATTGATGCAACTAAAGACAATGCATGGATGAGTTTCTCTAGATCTTCCAAAGACTTTAGTCCTTTAATCCTGGAAATGTTCTTCAGGTGATAGAAGGCCGACTTTATAACCGTCTTTATGTGGCTCTCAAGGTCCAGATTTCAGCCAGATCTCTGGTTTCCAGCTGTAATAACTGAGGCTGTGCATTGACTCTAGATCTATAACTCTAGATCGTTCCCCTTTAGGTCCAAAGATAATAACTTCAGTTTTGTTTCTGTTCAGATGGAGAGAGTTTGATTTGGGTTTGGAGTCTCCTGTAGAGTCAGTAGTTTATGTGAATTTTTCTATTCTCTCTCGTCTTATCTCTTGCAGGTGTTTCTTTAAACTTGTCCTTCTTGCGTCTCTCATGTTTGAAACAAGCAGAGGTTAAATCAGCCCTGAAACTGAAGCAGTTAGATAAAGGACTCTAAATGGGTCTGAGGAGCTTTAAGCCTGGAGATTTGTTCTGCGTCCTTTGACCCAATCTCTCTGTGTAAACCCTGGATAACGACAGTTTAAGGGTAATTCAGTGTCAGTTTACAGAACAGCAGCGTGGCGTTCAGGTTCAGCTCCTTTACGGCTCTGAGGTGAGTGTCGGGTTGGTGAGCAGCGAGTCGAAGGAGCTCAGCAGCGTTTGCTGGGTGACGCCAACATGGTCTGACCGTGACCTTTGCCTGGACTAATCCCGGCCGTGTTTTCCTCGGATTGCTTCCTGGAGGGGAAAGGGGTTAATCGTCGTGCTTCAGGCAGATTTGTGACTGACCGGATTAAGTGGTGCGCAGAGTGTTGGACACGCCGCTAATCTCCACTATCTGTGCCCCTGTTGGTATTGGGACAGAGGTGACGGATTGACCGGTCACAGGCTGTCTGACGTAGCTGAGTTCCTCCACTGGTTCACCAACTAGTTGCTCCCTTTGATTGGTTGGACAAGTTCTACAAGTTTATGTTTCAAACCACTTTTATTCTGTTTTTTGGGACTATACAGTCATTAAAAGTGACCTATTACACTTTGAACAGGTTAGGATAGGTCTATGGGCCACACAAAACATTTTAATCACATTTTCTGTGGGGTTTCAGTTTGCTCACTTCTGCCTATGTTGAGCTGTTTAATGGTCTCTGTCACTTTAAATCCAAATAATCTGCTGCTGGCCACGCCCCCTAAATTCAATGTTTACACTTGTACATGAAAATATCTGCAAACAGATGCACAATTATTCAACCGTACAGCTTTGAAAAGCAGAAGTGGAGCCTCCTGCACAACCAACAAGAATTCAGCAAGTGGTTTCTGGATTATAAGTCAATAACAACACTGCGAAAACACAAAATCGTACCAAGTATTTCTGGTCTAGTTTCTAGTGTTAGAACACTTTAAACAAGACAAAACTAACTTACAGGTAACTTTTTAGCTTGAAATAGCAGCTTGTTTAAAGTGAAAAAAAATCCTTAATATTGACAAAAAAGTACTTGTTATAAGTGAAATAATCACTTAGTTTTGTCTTTGAACTAAGAAAAGCTAACATACAGGCTTATATTTCTTGCTGAAAAGTTGCTTCTAAGTTAATTTGCTCACATTTCAAGTGTATTAGGATAGTTACACTGGAATCTAATGTTTTTATAGTGAAAACACTTTTTTCCAGCAGCCATTGTACAGCGCACACAGCTGACCAAAAGTGTTGGAACTCTGCCTGGGTGGCTAGATAGGGGGCGGAGTTCCGTTGTGGTTGCTACGTAGCGGGCGGAGTTCCGTTGTGGTTGCTAGGTAGCGGGCGGAGTTCCGTTGTGGTTGCTAGGTTGCGGGCGGAGTTCCGTTGTGGTTGCTAGGTAGCAGGCGGAGTTCCGTTGTGGTTGCTAGGTAACGGCACACCGCTGTCGAATGTTATTTAATAATCGTGAGGTTTTTGAAACTTTTCATTTTCTAGACACCAAAAAACATGAAGTTATTGCCAGAAATTGGCTATTTTTTATTTTATTTTATTTTATTTATTTGAATTTCGTATAATTTAAATTTCATTCTATTTTACGTTATTCTATTTTGCATTTCAATCGTTGTAGTCTTTTGTTGGTAAACAGTTTACCGTTTTATTTATCTCAATGCACAGGTCTATTTCTCATTTCTGAAGTATTGAAATTGGCATCATGACTTTATGAGTTCATGTTTGTAAAATTTGCTTCCTTAGGAATCAATAAGCATAAAAAACTAACTTGGTGGTTAGATGAGAACTCAGTAAAGAATGTTGCATTCTCGACTTTAACATCCCCTGTTGCTCTTTGCTCCCCACGCCCTATTATGTCAAACTGTTTGAAAACCTTTGTTAAAGTCAAAGTTTTCCTGTTTGTTTAACACTTTGCAATAATTCACTCTCTTTATGAGTCACTATTTAACCAAGGTTGAGAAAGTTGGAACATTGTTTTCAATCCATTTATTTAGCACTACTTTGAAAGAAAAAATATAATTTATACACAGAAATATCTTTTATAGTCAGTGCAAAAGGTAGAGACGGATAAAAATCAAATGACATGCTGAACATTCAGTTTACTATTTTAGTCGTTAATTTTTTTTATCTTTATCTTTCTGGTCGTCTTGAAGAAGCACGGAGAGCCGTTTGATTGGGAACCAA
Source organism: Alfaro cultratus (assembly GCA_903066825.1). Lineage (NCBI taxonomy): Eukaryota > Metazoa > Chordata > Actinopteri > Cyprinodontiformes > Poeciliidae > Alfaro > Alfaro cultratus. Next base: position 557 of record CAEFZX010011955.1, on the reverse strand, counting down.
AGTAGCAACAGTAGCTGCCTTTCCATTAGAAATGTGTGCAAAATTTGGCCGATATTCCGCTAATGTAAAAAAATAAAATAAAATTTTGCAATTGCAGTGTTTCCATTAAATTTGAAGGTAAATTAAAATCACAGATGAATAAGTTTGTTTATGTGATACATTATTAAAATATATGACGTGCCATTATCCTCCTACTACTTCCTGTTTTCTTCTTCATTGTTTCCGCCTGTAGCAACGACTGGTTGTTGATTATGTGACTCATTTCATGTGTTTCCATTGCAGTTTTGCAAAATACAAAATACAATAAGCTTAAAAACCCTCCTCAACCTAGCACAAAAACTCAACTAGCACAAAAACTCAACTAGCATAAAAACTCAACTAGCATAAAAACTCAACTAGCACAAAAACTCAACTAGCACAAAAACTCAACTAGCACAAAAACTCAACTAGCACAAAAACTCAACTAGCATAAAAACTCAACTAGCACAAAAACTCAACTAGCACAAAAACTCAACTAGCATAAAAACTCAACTAGCATAAAAACTCAACTAGCACAA
>CAEFZX010011951.1:0-17747 GCA_903066825.1 Alfaro cultratus | reverse complement strand
GAGTCACTATTTGTCCTGCTGTACTTTGTATTTTTTATCATAATCATTTGTCATTTTCTCCCGTTCTAATCCAATGACTCGGGTCGCGGTGGGGCGGTGCTGATCTCCGCAATTTGAAGCCTTCAATTTGTGAAAAAGAAAAAAAAAAAAAAAAAAAAGGTTTCTACTTCGCGGATTTCACCAATCGCAGGTTCTTTTTGGAACGTAACCCCCTCGAAAAACGAGGGATCACTGTATTATGGAAGGATAAGTCTCTTGGCATTTCTTTTCTATTGCTTGTTTTTTGTTTTTATGTGTACACAGAAAAAAAATAACTAGAAAATGAGATTTCAGACATTTATATTTATAAAAGGTATAATTTGCATCCATTCAGTGGAGTTCAGGAAGTCATGGTTTATTTTTTCTTGAGATCACGCTTGATCCATTCCCGTCTTCCTCAGACATGCTTTAGAAAGATTATATGTTAGGTTTTGGTAATCTTCGTGTGACCTTATTTTTTTATGTAACTTCTTTTGTTCAATAAAATGATTAGAAGTTTTTAAAAGAAATTAATTTTTAATAACATCTTACTGCTAATACAAATAAAAAAGCATTAGACTTTTAAGATATAAATGTTAAGTACTGAGTGCTGTACTAAACTATACTGTTCATGTCTGGTAAAAACATTTGTGTGGCTTTTCCAGCTTTTTAAAGTAATGACGACTTGAAACAAAAGTAATTGTTCATAACCAGATGTTTGAAATAAATATCATAAAACCAAAAAAAAACTACTACAATATTTTGGCATGTTTACACTTTGTGAGCAGACCATTTCAACCTATTATGGTCTGAGTCATTGTGATATGTAATTAAATTTCTGAAGTCTTACATTTCAGCCTCGGTCAAAGTTAAAGTCAATGAAATGTCCACTGTCCCTTTTCAGATGAGCAAAGCATGAATCTAGTTTTTAAATGACCCAACAGTTCAAACATAGCAACAATCTTTCAAGAATCTTACAAACCCAAATATGGACTCCCAGTAAAATTCTAATAAACAAAAACCTTGACTATTATTCTGCTCCTGGTGTTTAATTGCTTTACTGCATTGCTTTTTACTGGTTAGTGATCAACACCAGGAATGTGTTTCGCTGAATGCAAAATGTAAACGTGCATAATAACCACTTGTTTATCTTCCCGATTTCCCCTCGGTGGGCAGTATTAAACACGCAGACCAATGAAATTCATTGCAAAACACATCAACCTTAATTAGGGAATTGATTCACGGCCTATATTTACCTATTTCACTGTAACAACCACGTGCCCAGGGACCAGTGACTGTATGTCACAATTAGACGAGTCACTTTGTTTGCTTTGCCTTCAGCATTATAATCCTTGTACACATACCACTCCCAGCTCTCTTTTGCAACCTGATTTGCATTTTCCATGCATACATTACAGAGCTGTTGCAATATGTATGGCTTTTATCCCTCAGGTTGCACAATATATGGGAATAGCTCAATATATGCCCTGTGAAAATATTACTGTTTGAATCTGATTCTTGTAACCATCAACTGCGCTGTTGCCATCTGGTTACCACCTTTTTTTTAATGTGTGAAATTAAAGCACCATGGGATTGCAAATAAAGGAAGCCAATTAAATAGCAAATGTCCACCTTTCTTCTTGAGGTGAGTTTGTTTTTTCTTTTTTTTTTTCTTTTTGTCTGTTTCCCCGTATGCTCTTCTGTCATCCAGTGCTGGGAGACAGAACAAGGTTAGATCGACGGAAGTCCTTTTTTTGGTTATTTATTCATGGATCTTCCATTTAATATTCATGCTTTTTGCAGGACTGTCTGGGTGCAACTGAGAATTTGCTGCCTCAGAGGCAGGAGAGGCCTGAAAATCGGGTTTCAGCTCCAGTGAGCCCAGCGGACGAAGGGGAAAAAAAGAGAGAGAGGGAATGAGAGAGTGAGGTTTCATGTGTTCCCTAGTAAATGAGAGGCAGGCCTTGAAGGTGACAGGCTGTGTTTATTACTGATCTGTCAGCCGGTTAATGGGGAGAGGAGAGAAGAGGAGAGAGCTGAGCTGTTGAGCACACAGGTATGGGAGCCAGGAAGAGCCCCAAGCAATAAACTTCCACATGCTTGATCTGCGTGTCCTCACAGCCGCGGTGACAGAACTCCTGCATGCTAAATCAGCAGCTGTAAAAATAACACTGTATTCTGTGGCACTGTAAAAGGGGCATTCTTTAAACAAAGACTGACAGTGTCCCTCTATGTTGCTAACCCCAAATGGCAAGTGTGGATGCATTGCAGTTTTTGTTTGTTTTTCAGTTATCATTTATTCATCTTCTGTTTATTTTTGTGGGAAGTTTTTTCTCAGCGTCGATGTTTAAATTTGGAGTTATAATTATATAAAGGGTTGATTAGGCTGACTACATTCGCAAAACCTTCATCAACAACTTTTAGAAACGGAGATGGAAGGAGCTTGAAATACTTACGAGGTAGAACTTTAAAAGATTGAAAGCTGCAGGTTATAACTTTTACTAAACTATGTTTTTTACAGATTTGTTAAAAGTATCTCCATGTCGTGACAGTAAGTTATGAGACATATCATGTGGAAAAGATCCATCTCCTCAACCTCCTCTTAGTTCTACTATTGCCATCTGAAGAAATGCACCGCTCCCGGTCAAAAACGACCAATCAGAGCCAGGAGGAAAGACTTTGTGCGTATACAATCATTCTTGTGTACGCGCTGTTAAAAGAGCCAATAGCAGGGAAACAATTTCGTTCAAGGAAAACCGTTTCTCTACTGTCATGAGTGGCCATGCTAACTATGTTGTGGAGAACCTGCTCTAGCGTAGCAGAGAGCAAGGGAGACTGTGTGAACAGCGTGTACACGATGGTGATTGACAGCACTAAGACCACATCCTGGCTCTGATTGGTTGTTTCTGACAGAGCAGTGTCAGCAAGTCTGAAGGGTAGAGGAGCTTGTTTTTTTTTGTTTGTTTTGGTTTGTTTTTCAGAAAATATCCGTCTTACGCTATACTAGCCCAACATAGTGATAGTTTTGAACAAATACGTAAAGAAAAAAAAATGAAAATTCCGAAAATCTACATACTGCAGCAAGAAGTGGGATACTTTTTTGCTGTCATGTTTTGCAAAAAATATCTTGAACTTGAACACAATCTAGTTTTAGAGCTCTTGCTGGGGAAAACCCAAAATGTGCTGCTGTGAACGGGATACAACTTTGGAGAAACAACTGAGTTGTCAGACTGATGTAAACATCTTATATTTATAATAAATAAGTGTTGTAAACACTCTTACATTCATGTTTCAAACTGTTGTTCAATCAGTGACACAATGACACAATATTTCCACGCATGTAATTGAGGTTGGCCAAGCAGAGACCCCCTCCCAACATGTGAATTTAAATGAGCAAAGTCTACATGTTTTACCATGATTTATTGAGACCTTCTGCTTCCGACCACCTCCACCACAGCATTTTACGGATGGCTGGCAAAGCAATTTTGATCTATGGGTGTTGCCGTAGGAGTTCAGTTACTGCGTCGAGGTTAAGATAAAGAGCCGAGCTTAAGAAATATTTCTGAGTATTTAAGTAAGTGATGATGTTATTTTAAGCTTGTGCATATAATAATTTTTGTCTTTTAAATATTTTTATGTAAGATGTCAACATCTGGCATGCAGACTTGGCTGTGATCTTTATGTAGCATTACTTTAAACATGCTAACTATGTTGCCATAACTTTGTGCTGATACTCCTCAGTGTGCGGTTGTGCTTACATGCAGGTTTTATCATAGCATATTATGTTTTTTTTTTCATTTTTCCTTGTGTGTTTACAGTTTCACTGTATTTTCATATGGGGGCAATGAAATTACAGCCTGAAGCTGTTTCATTTTTCCTCCTTTATAGGGAAGGAAAAGATAATCACACAAAAAACTTAAATTATCCCAGAATTGAACAACTTCACTTCTTGACTTCGCTTTTGTGAAATAGATCATTTGATTTAATATTCCATGTTTTCGCTATTATTTATATTATCTATATATATAGATATATATAGATCTATATATATATCTATATATATATCTATATATATAGATATATATATATTTATTTATTTATTTTATTTATTTATTATTATTTTTTTTTAATTTTTTTATAGAAATCAGCCCTTTGCATGGCCGGAGCATACTAGCATACATACTGATGAGCCATACATCTGAAAACTTTCCATAAGGAATTTCAATATTTCTTAAGGAAGCATTGTACACATCCATCTCTTCGGAAGGGTAAGTACTTGCAATGAGCAAGTAATAATGGGAGCTGGTGGAAAAACACCACAAGCATGAAGGATCACCTGAAAATGTCTCCAGGGCCTGATCTATAGTTTGCTGCTCCATGCAGCTTATTTCTACGCACTAATCTACAGACCTTTCATACCCAAAGAAAATGGAAAAACCTTGATACTACTTTCAAGGTAAATGATAAATCTGGAAGAAAAATGACTTAATCGGTCTGGAATCTTTGTCATCATCTGGTCTGGCATCCAGTTATCGACCTGGGGCAAAGAAAAACTCCTTTTGGTAAACTCTCTGTCACTTTTAGGGTTTAAACTACACACCAGAAATTCCCTCATGTCATTATTTATTAAACAGAGACTGATCCTAAATGGAAAAGATAACTCCTACATTTGTTCAAAATTCATAAAGCTCTGGAATTTAAAGGGCTATGCTTTGTATCATTTCTATTTATGTGGCTGAATAGAAATGTGCAGGAGTTTTTTGAGTCTTTTTCTTTTTTAAGATTGCATAGCCATGACACAGGCACGCTTTGCCTGAGAGATTTGGTGCATTTGATTGCACTTGAGCTCAGAGGTTTTATCAGCTGCCCTTGTTAATAAAACCTCGTGGCTCTCTGACTCACACAAGGGTGAAAAGGCTGTGTAAAGAAATCGCTCCATGTTGTAGCAATAGATTTTTCTCTGCTTATCTTAGCCCTCACGATTGTTGCCCTTTATCAGTAGCTATTACGTAAACCGTATCAATCAGTGTTTGTCGTACCGTTGCAAGTCAAGTTTGAAGCATGAAGGGAATCCTTTCTGGAAGAGGCACATGTTTATTGAGTCAATACTTGTTAAGATACAGTTGTTGAAAATTGATGTGAATCCCTACCACACATCTGATCTGACTTGTAAATCAGCTATAAAACTGTAAGAGTTCTGCGTAGTTTAATGTAAAGATCTGTCCTAAATGAATCCCAAAATGCTGGCTTGAGACTTGCTTCGAGGTCGTTTTCATCTGTTTTATAGATCGCCGTGATCCAGATTCAGACCTTTTGTCACTAATATTAAGTCTACCCTCAGTTTTCTGTTTTCATTATGCCACATTTCTTTCTCTTGCCTGTTTCAAATATAGCTTCCCTCTCTTTAGTCTTTGTCTTTTCATCCTGTCAGTGTAATCTGTCTCTGCCTACGCTGAGGGGGGCATGCAGACAGATGTGTTTTACAATGTGATCAATGTTCTTGATTAGTGAGAGATTACTCCCATTTCTTTGTTTTTGCACGCGTGTGTATGTGCGTGCGTACGCTCTGCTGAATGGAAGATGTTTGCTCATGAACGTGTTTGCGTTACAGCCTTGATTTTGTTCATTTGTTAGGCCAGGATGCAAGAATCAATAGGTGGATTATTTGCACAGTGTGAGTTGCCCATCAAGGTGAGGATGTTAAACTAGCCATGGCCAATGAGTCACTTGTGCTATTTTAAAAGTGTGAGTGGATGTTTTTCACACCCACCTGTCAAGTGAATTTCACACTGAAGCCAGAATTGTCATAAAATGAGCCCCTTGCTTAACAAGACAGGCACTCTGGTTTTTATAAATGCATGTCTAGCTTACAAATGCTATGTTTTTGTGACTGGACGGTGGTCAGGTTACAATTTTTTTTTTTTTTTACAAAAATCTGGATTATATCAGACTCTTTGGAAATAAATAAATGTTCTGCTGGAATAACTTTTATGGTCTGTTGACTAATCATTATAAGTCACCATGTAACTTCAATTACATGCTGGCATACTATATGCCAGCATGTAATTGTACGCTTGAGTTTATTGTACACTTAGGATTTAGAGTTACAATCATGTTGCTTACTTATTGATGCCGATTAAGAAAATTGCACAAAATAATATTGTCATATTATCCTATATGTTTTTACTACTCTGCAGCTCTATGAAATTAACCACTGCCTATTTGATTATAGTCTTGGTTTTTTGTTGCACAATTGATACTACTAATACGATTATATGATTGCCTTATGTACCTGACTTGTGTCCATTAGATAGGCTACACTGTAGAAGGCTTCAATAATCAACTGGGATCTGCAATCTCTGTTAGACATTGTTTCATTGCCAGAGCTTGATTCTTGATGCCAACATCCATCCCTCTGTGACCATAGTATGACCCATCATCTGTTGGCTACAGAAGATCCTACTGCTCAGAGGAAACATCCACTGTCACAAAGCTCAAAACACCTCCAGCTGGTACTTTGAACATGACACAAAGGGTGTTTTCACACTTTATGGTTCGGTGGACTCAGTTTGATTAGGGACCAAAATTGCAATGATTGCTACATTTTCAGCTGGTGCAGTTTGCTTTCACACGACAAATTAACCAAACTAATTGAAAAACCTGTTTCCATCCCTAGATTACACCAAGAACAACTGCTGGAAATGACAGGAAAACCTTAGAAGAAGATGAGCACAACTTCCTTCTTCACTAAATGCAAACACAATAGAGTAGCATCAGATTTTAGCTGATGTAGGATTTCTCTTTTGTCTTTGGTAAAAGACCACAACCCATTCTTCCCTGTAGCGCTTGACTTATGCATTTGCTTTGGTTCTATTTACCCAGAATCCCCTGCGCTACAGTTTGGTTCCTGCTTTTGGGATGGTCTCTGGTCCGCTTGAATCCACATGTGCATTCAAACTGTTCTAGAGGTCATTTTAATCGAACTGAGACCTTGATTTTCAGGAGGGTCAGAATTTGCCTTTTTCGTCCGCATCAGAGTTCAATTGCACATTCACACCTCTCCAAATGGCACAGACTTTCTAGACAAATGAACTAGAGTTTGATTAAAGCAGACTAAACAGAGCTGGTGTGAATGCATCCTAAGTAAACTGTACTCCAGTGATGAAGAATAAAGGTCCATATGAAGTTAAAACAGCCCCAATCTGCTATTGGTATGGTCTACCTAAAATACATTAGCTGGTAAGAGTATATGGGTTCTTAATGTATAAGTAGTTGGAGAAGGAAGCTATATTTTTGGTAAATCTAGAAGAGAAACCTGGCTAAACTCTGCCTTACCTGGGAAAACAGCTAGAAAAAATAGACTGATAGCATCAAGTCCTCAGCATTTCTCCCAAAATACCTCTTAACAAATGTAGCTGTCTTACTCGACTTAAATTCCCCAGATAACTTTTCAGCTTTCCTTCTGCTACCAGTGTCTTCCCAGCATTTGATTCTTGTAGTTTTCCTCGCCCTCTGAAAAGAAGCAGGCAGATGTATTAGCCATTAGCCTCAGGGAGAGACAGCACAGATGTGTCAACAAGGTTTGACTTTTACAGTCCAAGTGAAGTCTGAGCAAACACTGGCTATGTAGGGCCCTGTGTGGCTGAGCAGTGATCCAGGGACACGGTCGCACGGCGTTGCCCCGGGACTCCAAACAGACCGTGACTCCAGCTCTCATTACAAGAGTGGGTCAGACCACCCCAATGCGGAAAATAAATAATGCAGGGGAAAACCTGAGTGCTGCCACCTTACTGACAACATCCACACAACCTTGTCTGCCTTGAAGAGGTGAATCAATTATTTATACGCTCCTACTGCAGACTCCACTGTTTTACTCTTTATCCGAGTTCATTTTTATTGTCTTGATATTTGAGTGAGGCTTTTCTCGACTCAAAACAAAACAGTTTTTCCTTTTAAAGATCGGTTTGCCTCACAGGTGACGTAGGGCCGAGAAATATAATGCAATCATCACAGTCGTTTACACATTTCACAAATTGTTTAGAAATTTGAACCTAATGTTTAAAGTTAACCGCCTCAGTTAATATCTGCCCTATGACAAATTTAAATATTTAATGTGCAAACCCAATCTTTCTGGTGGCCTCCAAGAAGCACTCTATCTTAATTTGATCTCAATTTCCTGTTGCAGTCGCAATTGAAAGTTCAAGATGAAAGAGCTGAAATTCTAATTAAGCTGGAATGGCAGCAGCAGAGTTGATATTTTTCCTCGCTGTGTGTGTGTGTGTATACACATATATATATATATATATATCTCCACTCGCTGTATGTTTAGCTTGATCTCTGCAAATATATTTCTCAGTTTGTAACCAGAGGCAAGATCCCTTGACTTGCTGCCCCCCGCCCTGCCCCACCGCACAGGCTCGTCAAGCCAGCCATTTAAGTTGTTATTAAAAATTAATGGCTGTGCGAGTGGCAGCAAAAAAAAAACAAAAAAAAAAAAAACAGAAGCAGCAGCAGGGAGAGCAGAGAAAGAAAGGAACATGAGGATAGGCTTTTTGAGCCCAAGCTGCAGTTGCTCCCTGATAGAGGGTTGCAAGGTCTTCTCACAACTTTGCTGTGTTTAACTGCTCTGCTCACACCCCACCATGAATATTGCATTACCAGACTATAGGGTTCCTTGTGTTCCCCCCGCCGCGCGCCGAGCAGAGCTGCAGCCACAGCGCAGAGCCGTCCAAGTCCAGCCTTCCCCCCACTGAGAAGCAGGGGCCTCCACATACCAAACACACCAGACCGGCTTTCACTCCGCACAATGGGCAGGCTCATTCAGAAACAGCCCTGCGTCATTATATGTCACCAGCAATTAGAATAAGTGCAAAGAACAATGCCCCTGGCAACTCGAACTATGTAGTTTTCTTTGGCTTCAGATCTTTCGTGAAGCTGTTTAAAGGACACAATTTAGTTTATTATTTTGTGGTTAAAATCTTATAAAATTTCCAAAAAAGGGCAGACGCTTTTTATATGTACCAAGCCGTGTTTGTTATTGGTTTTGATCTTTACCAACGTCGCTCTCCGACTCATTTCATTTTGAAACCAGTCAATGGAATAAATGGCAGTGGGCTTGGGCACCACTGGGCATCTTAATGCATCAGTCATCTTCTGCGGCCATTTTTTATTATTTTTTTAAAAGCTCAATGAAAAATATTAAACCACACGAGGCTCTGACCTTGACTTTAAAGGGAGATGAGCAGAGGGAGGGAAGTTAGCTTTTTCTGCCTTCTGGGCTAACTTTTTATATGTTTTCTTTTCAATATTTCCATTCCCACTACCCACAGACCACAATCACAGTAGTTCCTCTCATGTTTGTTTTAATTATAATTTAAGAATGTTGCTAAACGTGCTTTTTTTGTGTTTTATTTGGCATGTGAAGAATAATATTCTATGTTTAAAGCAAAAGAAAGAAAATGCAATCATTCAGGGGTGCCTAAACACTTGCTCTCATGAAGCCCCGCCTCCTCCTTGCTGCTGCAGTCCCCAAGTCGAGTTTCTGCTTCACAAAGCACCCGTCTACTGCAACATCTCCACTCAGCTCCTCTAGACTAGCGACAGCAGCAATTAGCAAGCACTTGGTGGAACTGTGCGTCTGTTGAGTGTATCATACAAGCTACTTCTGAGTCCAACTTTTCTAAGAATGGTTGTTAACGGCACAACGAGAAGCATTGTTGTGAGGGCGCTCTGAAGGAAGAGAGTCAGAAAGAGGAGGAGCTTCTTAAAGAGACATTTCATTTTAACTTATGTTTTACATATGCTGCATTTTTATAACAGCTGAAGATAACAGTTACTTGATTGTGCTATAATATAAAATGGCACCGCGTGCTTGGAAAATACATAATACTGTCGCCTTCAAAAGAGAAATGTATTCTTGGGTTTGGCTGCAGAAGTTGAATGTGTGGGTTGTGCCTATTAAAAACTTGCCAAATCCTTTCAAAGAGACTTGAAAGGATAAAATAAAGTGTGGAGAGAGCTGCCTTTGCCACCATTTAAATTATTTTTCTAACAAAACGTGTGTTAATAATATTTCTCTTCAGTTCACAGTTCAGTTGTATAAATCATCCCACTATAAAAGCCTGTTTTGGTGAAAACTTTATATCTGAAAGTGTAATGCTGTGGTTCCGCTAAGTTGGAAATAGTGTTAATAACATGGAGTGCCTGTCAGCAGCTCGCGTTTACAGATGCAGAGAAGTACGTTCGGCTCTTAATCCTCTACTACCAAAACTATGGGAATAATTCTTAAGCTTACAAACACATTTAGGGTTAGAGATAATTCACAATTTTAGATTGTTTTAAGTAGTGAGCTTTACTTTGAATTTTTGTTCTCCTCCTCAGACCTTCAGAAAGACATTTTTTGTGTACATAATCGTTATGTTCATTTTTGCTTCACAGAGAAGCTGTAGGTTTTTTTTTAGATTGTCAAAATTAATCAAGTAAATTGTACATCTTGGTTACAGTTTTGACAACTTGAGACTCAACAGGGATGTTTTTTTTATTAGACGAACTTGAAAAGTGGAGTTCATCCTGACATCATGTACTAGGACTAAACAAATATGTAATATATATCTTTAAGGAGCAATTTTTTATATTTGAAAGAAAAGACAACTTTCCACCAAGACAGCTGTGTACATTTGTGGTTCAGCTCTTAAACACAGGCAGTCTTTATGTAATTTCTTACTGATAATATATGCATCTACTCTTGCCTTAAAATACACTATAACTTCTTATTCTTTGTTTTAAACTTAATTTAAGTTGACGTTTTCATGTCCCAACTATCAAAGCTAATAAATACATTTGAGTTATCTATTTTTGACAACCTTGTAGCATTTAAAAAGAGGCCATTATTACGATGTAGTTTAATCCGATCCCTTCTCCGTAAGAATTGCACTCCTTTTGCGTTTTAACAACCAAAGCACTACAGTATGTGAATGAGCAGCTGTGTTCCAGATTCATGCATAATGTAAGCTGTGAGGAACGGCGCACAGATCATCTATTCCTCTCCCTCTGTTCATTCCTTATATCAGACAAAATACTGTGAATGACTGAGAAGTACATCATGTTAGAGCTGAGTATTTTGGTAGTGAATTACAGCTGTGAATTAATTCATTTTGACTTTGAACTGAATTTTGGAATTAGTTCTTTTTAGAGGGGACTCTCCCAAAGCGCATTATTTTATACAGTGTGATGAAGATTTGATTGTTATTGTTGTCGAGAAGTTGCTCTAAATAAAAACTGAAGCAGTAATTAGCGTACAAACCGTTTTTCCATATAGAGAAATTTGTATTTAGCAAGAAATTCGAGAAGCTGATTAATTTCTCAAATTAATGAAATGTTGTTTATCAGACAGAATCATTTAAAAAATCCATCCAGGTGGGATTATTCAAACTGAAAATACTGGGATTTTTTTATTTTTTTTATTTTTTTTTGTAAAGGCAAAAAAAAACAGTGCACTGTTTGTATCTAATCTCATCAACAGTGAGTCATAGAATCAATATAAATAGATGTCATCTTCGACTGTCAAGTTAAAGGTGTAATCAGATTTGTAATACACTCTTGCCACCTCCTCCTCATCACCCACCTCCTTGTTGCTACACATGCTCTGTTCCTTCTGTCCTTTCCACGCTTCTTACATAATTTGTTAATTCTGTCCTATTTCCTCTGCTGCTGCCATCGCTGTTCTTGCTTTAGGTGCTATTTGCAATGCTAATGAGGCAAGGCAGCATGAGATGGTTTGTAGGGGACAGAAGCTGGCAGGAACGACGGCGATATGGTAATATGACTCTCCGTGGCACACGGACAATTTTCTTGGAGACGACACTGTGTGTGTTCACACACACAGTGTCATTATGTAAATTTGATCAAAGCTCATGAGCTGAGAAAGATCACCAAACCAAAAACTCCCAAAGTAGTCACAATTATGAGACATGCATTTGAGAAATAATTGTGTGTTGCAGTGTTTCTTTGATGTCTAACCAAGGCAGCTGTAAGTAAAACAAAGGAATTGTGAAGTAGTTTGTTAAATTATACAATGCCTATCTTTCTCTAGTCAGAACAAGACACAAAGTTGGAAAACAGTATGTTCTTATGCACTCTGTTTTCCGTCAAAACAGATATTTAGAAAGAATAGTTGTGTGCAAATGGCAGCTTCGCTGTTCCCCCAACATCATTGCTGTGGAGCAGATGATTTATGACTAAGGCAATGAGCAAGGATCCATTACTCGATTTCAGCCCATGTCACCAATGGGCAGCTTTTAGTAGGCAGCTCCTAACTTATCTCCCTGCTGGCTATGTGATTGAAATTACAGTCACGGCTATAGCAAATGCAAGTAAATGGATTATTGAGCAACTGTGAGTGGCTCGCTCCACAGAGATGGCTGGGCGCACACTCGCTGCGAGACAAGGAGAGAGAGAAAAAAGAAAAGATGGATCTAACAATAGCACTGCACTGTGTTCCCACTCTCAGAGGAGCAGAGTGGGTTTTCATTTTATTGTTGTGTAAATGTATGTTTTGGTGAGAGGGATTTCATACCACTCTGCTTACAGCTGCTTTATACAGTTTTCATATATACTAGAATTAACCTTCATTTCCTGAGTCATGTCATGTCATAACACGACTTGGCATGTAATGATGAGAGAGAGGGGGGAAATAAAGCCTGCCGTAGCCATGCAGTGACAGCTAAACAACTGGATGAAAATTAAAGCATTTCCTGAATCCCTTGAATGCCACATCAGCTCTTTATGTATCAAACATATGCAACTGAATTTGGCCAAAAGAATTAAACATTGATTTTACCATACAATTTTCTGTCATTTTGTGTGTACTAATGTTAACTACATTTATTTAATGTAGTTAACATAAAAGTTTGTTCACCGTTTCCTGCTTTTTCCTGGGTTTCTTAAAGAGGCGCTGTTATATATTTACCAGCCACATAGTGCCATTTTATACCACAGTCAAGTAACTGTGTTACCTTCAGTTGTTATAAAAAGACTCAAACATGTATGAAAGAATCAAAGCAACACTTCACATATGTTATTGATGAGAGAATAACATTATAACATGATATGAAGCTCCAAAACGTCGACTTTATAAAATAGCCCTCGTTTAAAGGCATAGCCATGAAATGCCTTGGCGAAAGGATTGCAGGATTGTAGTATCAAAGCCCTATTATAGCCTGTCTTTAGAGCTTTTGTTTTGCAGCTGATTACAGGGAGGATACTCCACTCCTCTTTATCATCAAGCATGCCTCTGAAGATAGTTGTCTGGACATAAATTACATCAATCCTAATCACCGGTTAGGTTGTAACCCAACTCAGACTGGTACTCCTCAAAATGATCATAAAATCCAACCTTTTTCTTCTAAGCAAAAAATACAGATATTTTCACTGCAAGCAGGTTGACCTTGAGTAGTTGTTCATATCCCATCTTTTTTAGCATAATTATATCCAACATCAGGTTTTGAACTCCTTCATTTGTTAAAAATACTTCAATACAGATGCAATAAAAAGGCCTGGCAGGCAAGGAAAGAAAACAAACTTGATGATGTCTTGATATTTTTTTGTCTTTAAAAGCACATGATAGGATTTGCTGTTTATTTTTATAATTTTATAGTTGTTTAATTTGATCTTTTCTTTATCCATCCAACTTGGGATTGAAAAGAAAAACTACTCTTGTGGATTCCCAGACTACAAATATAAGTAAATTTATTGTTAAAAAGCACCCAGGTTATGGTTTTTTATCTTGACCTACCATGACCTTTTTTTCCTCCTATTTATTTTTTGTGTTCAGCTTAAACCAGTAACTATTGGGTACGTGTTGCTACAGTTTTAAAACTCACCTATGTATTCCCATTACAAAATACATACAAATCATATAGACAGACAGATGGACAGATTTTATTCTAATCTCTGGCCAAGTTTTCTCCACATTTCATACTTTTGAATTTGTTCTACGATAATTTTAGATAAATTACCAGCCAACCTAAAAATGTTTTTCTTGCTTGTTTTTATGAATTCCACAAATATTTAGCTTTATGCCCACAAAAAAACAAGTCGCTCAGTAAAACATTTGCCTTTTACAAATGGCCCAGTCATGCCAGCCACATTCATAGATGTCTGCTAACACAGGTGAGGTTGACAATCGTCCAGCTTCTCAATTCACCTCTACTCGCTGTTAATGAAAGCAATTCAGTAGCTTTGACTTTTTATCCTTTATGCTAATTAGTTTTAGACAAACTGCTAAAAAAAAATAACAAAAACATCCAGCAGTAACAAAACAATACTGTAATTTATTTGTAGGGATCTCTTTCAATAGTTGGGTGAAGGTCCTTTGTTTAGCGTCATTCTTTTTGTGCCTCCGCCATTGATCAAAGGGAAGTAATTATTCCAACAATGTTGAGGTCTGCACGACTCCCTCAGTAAATTCTTCTCTCAGTGAATTTAGTTGAAAGCAGGAAGGATACAGTGCCTTTAAAAGATTTGTCCTGAAAGACACAATTGAGGCAAAATTAACTTTGAGCTCCAATCTGACTTCCAGATCTTTAAACACAGATCTTCTCTACTTGACATTTTGCACCCTTGGTTTGTCGAGTGCAAGCTCTTTCAATTGAATCTATATTCCATCTGAGAGAAGAAGCTTCACAAAAGCGATAAATATGCATTAGCTTTATATATATATATAAATATAAATAGGACTCATGGGTTTCCATATACATTCAGAGCAACAAGATCAACACCGAGCTGAGTACTCCTCAGGATGACAAAACGGCTTCAGCTATTAACATTGCACACCAGGGATGGTGTTTTTCATGAAGGCTGCAAGCTGTTAAGTGCTGAGGTTACTCTAGTCTGCTGCATGCAGCCTTTGAGTAAACAAACCAAAAAGCTGTCAGATGCGGAATGTAGATTAGAAGATTATGCTTTACTTGTGTAGATGCCAGATAAACAAGAAATGTACAAACATTTGTGCAGGGAATATTCCTTACGTTATGCTGTTAGTCGGGATCGTTTTTGGCGGTTTCCCAACAGCATAATGAGGATTGAAAAGCCTTTTAGAGATGTAAACAAACTGGACGGAGTACAAAGGAAAAATGCTCCAGTAATTAGTTTTTCTGTCCCTTAAACTCCGTAATGTCTTTTGAATTTTAATGACAACAGGTAAATTTATTTGAGTAAATAATTTCACAGTTCTAAAATCTATTTCACTGTGTTTAATTATTTAGAGCAGGAGTATCAACGTTATATTTGCTCCATTTTATATGGCATATCATAATTGTATTCAACAAGGAACTGAAAGCGCTATGCATAGATTTTTTTTTCCATTGTTGTAAAATAGTCCAGATTTATGGGCACCATAGCAAAATTGCAAATCGCTAATTTCATCACTGTTTGAGATCTAGCTGTAGGTAGACATTAGGCTTTTTGTCCTGTTAAGAAAACAAGTTTGGACCTGACACATCCAATGAATCACAAGAATCATCATTAATAAAAGCAAAAAGTAGATATAGGGGCAAAAATATCCAATTATGGTTGGGAAAACAACTTTGAACCTCTTGGTATTTTGTTCAAAAGGGCATTTCTTTCTGAGTAAACTTAAAGTTTTTTAAGTTTCATTGGTTTATTGGGTGTTTACTTTAACTACCAGTTTAGACAGTATTCCTATCGAAATTGATGGATTTTGCTTTTGTTGCTATTTTTCCACTTGGATTTGCTGTAGTGATGGACTGACATCAAAAGAAAAGTTTGATTGTTGGTCCAAGGGTCAGAGGCAGGTTAGCTCTGCATAATTCAATGCTCGGCTGATCAGACTCAGATAATATGTCTGACCTGCAGGTCAGAGTCATTAGGTAGGTTTACGCTGTCAACCAGCTGTCTCACTTATTCTTGCCCTTCAGCTGTTTTTGAAGCATTAAACAAGAACTTTGCAACTATTGAGTAATTTATTTTTAAACTAGCCATTTTCCTTCATTCCCACAACACATTTATTGTCCGATCTGTTCAATCAAAGAACAGACATACGCAAACGTGCAGGACTTGATTTTGATCTACTTTTTTTTTTTTTGTGCATTACCAGTCAGGAGCCAATAAGAATGCTATTATCCAAGGATAGTGCTGAATTCAGGAAGAGCAAAGAAGGATGATGTGACACATGAATTGACTCTAAGAAGAAAAATACATTTGGCAGCAAAGTCTTTTCACCTCAGACGAGTGAAGTAAAAGTGCCTTTTCCTCTGGCTGCAACTCACTCTGCAGCTTTTCACCGTGTGAGCTCTTAAGTCTTTATTTCTCCCCTACTTTTTTTTTTTTTAATCTCTTCCTCAAATAACCTTCCTCGCTTTTTGCATGACAGCGCCGAGAAGCTTTCAGAAAAAGACACATATAAGCACAGGCAAAATAAAAAAAACTAAAAAAAACAATTCGCACAACTCCTCTTCAGCTGCTTACATTAGTGTTACAGATGCATCTTTTTTCTTTCACAGTATGATTACTTGCAGCTGGGAATGGATTTCTTCTAAGAGTGTGAGATTTTCTGCAGAAAAAAAGTGAGTTCATACAATGCTTAACCTCAATGCTTCAGCTTAAATGTTTCTGTTTGCCAGTTTAGAACCACTCCTGTTAGTTTCTTGTGGCTTAGTGTTGCCGTCTAGACCCGGTCGTCAACGCATAACTCGATTTGCTTTGTGATTTATGTATAACGACAACACCCACAGCAAACATTAAAGATTTTCCCTTGCAAAACTTCTCTTTGTTTGCCACCTTGACTCCAGTTCTTTTTATTAAGAACACAAACTCATGTAAAAAGGCCAATAAAACAATAAAGCTCCTGATTTTTGTCCACTCCAGCGGCAGATAAGAATGGATGAGTTGGACTGAAATGTTGTGGTTTCTTTAAGCCGTTCCAGCCTCACACCCACTCACTCGCTCATCTGTTCTCCAGCTCTTCCTGTGCCCCCCACTCCCGATCCCTCAAACATGCCTTCCTCTTCTCGCTAATTACCAAATGTGCTGCCTTATTCCTCTAGCAGCTTGTTAAGCTCTCCAGGAGCACAGTTGACCCACTTTACATGCGGACCTGCGGGCTAAATCCCTGCTGATAGCTCAGTTTTTCACTCTTTTCAGTGAGCCCCAAAACACTTTATACATTTGACTCTTACCCTTCATGTGAAACGCATAAAACAGAAAGAAAAGCATTGTTTAAGAGCAGCTCTGTTCAGATGTATGTCAAATGAAGGGAACAAAAGAGCAATAGAGAAGATGTTATGAAAAAAAAAATAAAATAAAAATAGAAAAACACAGTACTGATAGTGTTGTAAATTTAATGGTGGTAGAACAACAAACCCTTTGGTATGAAAGAAAACATGCAGAGATATAAATGAAGTCTTTACAATTCAATGATACTTTTTTTTGTTTTACTCACCTGAGTTTAGCTTTTTTTTCTTTTATGCTTATCTTCGATATCCTTAGAAAATAATTATTATTCAGCAATAAAGTATTTGGTGTCAAAATGGTTTGTTTACATGTTTAAAATGGAAAAAGAAAGAGACACAATGGCAGTACATGAATATGAAACAGGAATTCCAATTGGTGAAGAGGCAAATTGACTCTTTATATATATATATATATATATATATATATATATATATATATATATATATATAATCTTATATATATATTTTGTTTTGTATTTT